>JAOTAV010011686.1:0-56178 GCA_026546445.1 Cyclargus thomasi | reverse complement strand
ATAGGATACATGAATAGGAAAACTTTTCGTATTTATATTAGTATAAAAAGTATGATCTTAAGCCTTAAGTTGTATATGAAACTAGTTGACCCCGTAGACGTTGTCCTGCCGAGCTATTTTGTGAATCTAAACCATTCTGAGATCCCCTTGAACACACACAAAAAATTTTATCAAAATCGGTCCATCCGTTTAAGAGAAGTTTAGTGACATATACACTTACGGAAGAATTATATATATGAAGATATGCATTGAGGAGAATTTATAAATTTTTCGTCTCGCTAAAACTTTAGAAAGACTTAGCCAATTTAACTATAATGATTAAAATTGAAACATTCGTGGCAATCCAGTGATGGTTTACATCACTACGGTAGTGCGATGTGATACGACCATTCACTAAATCAACTGGTATTAGATAAATATTTTACCATAACTTTTATAATATATTCTTGTTCGAAAAAAAAAATTCTAAATAGCTAAGAACCTATTAGGGCCTTTTGTCCGGTTCTTTCGGCGTTTATGATAGCATCGTTAAACATGCTATGATTGATTAGCAATAGCTCTCAACCGTTTCATGTATTTGTCAACTATTGTTATAGAAATTAGTACATCTTTAGAAGATTTGTTATTATACAGAATGCCATATGTATTTTGTATTAAGAATTTTTTTGAAAAAAAAGTTGTTTGTCCATAACGAATAACTTTTTTAAAAAAATTACGTGTAGCTAGAGTTCATCAGTGGCTTCGCTTGTGTAATATTTAGTATGGAATAGTATTGTTTGCTATAATTATATTGGCTAAATGTCCCAGACAATTTAAACATTTTAATAATTTAAGTCGGTAGGACTCATATAGTTAAAGCCAATTAAGTTACAGTATACACATACTATTAATTTAGGAAATACTCAAACCAATAAATATATTTACATACCGCTCGTCTGGTCCGCTTGTATTATGTATGGCACACTTTCTCAACCAAAAAAGAAAACACAAATATCGAGCAAAAGTTTGAAGAAAACACAAACATACAGCTTGAAGTCCATTCCCACAAACAAGGAACAGCAACTTCTGCTGATTTACGAGCAAATTCCCTAAAGAGTTAACAGGGACAAAAGTAAAATAGAGACACGCAAACAAATTCGTCAAACATTATTATACTACCACTACATCGTTATGTAAACCAATTTATTGTTATGCGTAACGATTTCTCAGAGTTATGTGAAAATGCTACTTTAGCAATAAAAATCTAAGACGGCTTGTTTCTGTCATCTTATAGCATTTCTCGATCATAATTATATCTAAATATAATGATAAAATATCGAATATAATAATCGTAGAATAGTAAGTATTGGTTTGACAATAATAATAAATGAAACGACTCTTTAGCCCTTCCTTTCAGTAGTTATTTAAATCATGATTATTATGGTAAAATAATTTTCTATTCGTATACACTCTACCCTATAACGTTTAATATTTCTATATTTTTACGCTACAAAAAATAACGTTTGAAAAATTTTATTCATCGAAATGTGCCTTAGGATCACCCTGTACTTCAGTTCGGTAATCCATAAAATATATCGAGCAGAAATATTACGAATCAGTTGACATGTAGCCCGCTCGGGGGCCAAACGGGGGCCAGGCGGGGGCCGGCGTGTCGCGAAAGCCGCGGGACCGGCCATAAATTATCTGTAATATCTTGCATCATTCATGAGTGGCGAGACCCTGAATAAATCAAACAACAGTGCTAAGGGCTTTTAATAACCTTCAATTACGCAAATAGTTTAGGGAATCCATTTTCAACACTTGCATGGCGAGTTTCTTAAAGTAAAGTTATAGTTTGTAGGAACACGGACTCAATGAGACATCTTGTTACCTTAGTATATATTTTTGTTATATTTAATCAAGTACGCAGACGAGCTACCTAATGGAAAGCAACTGCCGTCGCCTATGGCTTTTATAAGGGTATAGAGATGGGGGATTAGGGATGTTGGGCCTCCGATAAACGCCGTTTCATGCCAGTTTTCTGTAAGGCCGTGACATCACTCAAGATTATATAGAAATCAAGTTTTGTCTAGCATATAATTTTATCGTAGTGTTAACAATGTGTAATAAAAAACAAACGCTGTGGCAAACGTTGCAAGTCATAATAAAAAAAGGAAGTATAATTTTCAAAAAAATAATACACACAACCAAACACACAACCTCCACGTTTTCTGAAGTCGACTTACTAAGGAAACCGGTGTAAAACGATAAAGTTTGACATAACAAATAACAGCGATGTCGAATCCGGTTGAAATAAGTCACTGAACAAGGTGTTTTTACGCAGCCCTGCTCAATATTACCGTAGCGAGCCTCCATGCGGAATTTCCCCCTGTTAATCCGGCACAAGAATTAGACTGGAATAGGCGTCTGAGATAACCTGTGAAGCTATGCCTTCGTCTGACTCTCGAGATCCCCCGGACAATAAACCGAATTAAATTAGACGCTCAATTTATATTAATTACACTCTGTTATTATTATACCTGCCGCCGAGCTGGAGATTGAATATATTATGAAATTCGCATCGCAAACTTTTTGTCATTAGTCTGTTATTAGA
This sequence comes from Cyclargus thomasi, assembly GCA_026546445.1. Classification (NCBI taxonomy): domain Eukaryota; kingdom Metazoa; phylum Arthropoda; class Insecta; order Lepidoptera; family Lycaenidae; genus Cyclargus; species Cyclargus thomasi. The sequence goes on along the minus strand of JAOTAV010011686.1, from coordinate 53,585 downwards.
ATGTTTTGAATTGTTTAATTAAATTCCTCAAAGGTTATTTGTTTGGAATTATTTTCGAAAGTAAAGTGCTTTACTCATAATCACGGTATTAATGGATACCAAAGATATCAGAAACGAATCGTATATATGTACATATATATATCAACTTCGTGAATTGGCTGGATCGAATTGAAACATTTTTTTATAAATTTAAATCCTACGTCAGATGGTTTAGATTTACAAACAGAAAGATCAAAATATCATGACAACTGTCGTGTCGCTAGTGGATAACGGACATTGTTTTTTGCAATATATTATGTATAGTAATAAACTCTTAAAATTGTAAGTCACAAGTAACAAATGATATATGCGTATGCACTTGGAGTGGTCGAATTTGTAACAATTACGGTGATAGATAGGTGCGGGGCGGGGATAATGGATGGCCCACGCACCGCGATATATGATCCGCCCAAAAATGTGAGCGATGCTCGCCCGAAGCGCCACCGCGGTACCACAACACACAGAACAAACCAGTAAGCTGACTTAAAAGTATTTTCGAGGCTAAGGGCCTATTTTACCGCTTACTGATGGGTGTCGAATAATCTATCCAAAACTTTTTGACAGATGTTGTATGAGAAAACCTGTCAATAAAGTTGTGCATAGCCTATCAGTATGCGGTGAAACAGGCCCCAACTTTTTTTTATAAATCATGCTTGTATAGTATAGCAGTAAGCAAGCATGTACTTGGCCAGCTATGTGTTAATGAATTACACCCGCGCCGATTTGTCAATTTGTTTGAAGTTGGCCTACTGGTTAGTCGTGTGTTTTGTGTCGGTAGTCACTTGCCACTGTACCCGCGCTAAATTGACCACTCTCATTACAATTGAACTCCATTTACTCTTTATTTGACGATCTTTGTTGTTTTGCATTATATTGAAATATGAAGCTTGATTTGACTGCGCTATGTAAAAGATGGATAAGACCGTACCACAGAACAAATAATAGTGACCGCACCTTTATTTATTAAGAAATATGATTAATAAAATAATATTACAGTAAACGCTTTTTAAAATATTTTCACTAAACTAATGGATTAATAAAGATATTAAATAAATCCCTCTTCTACACTGCAAAGAATAAAAACAGCTTAAGATCTATTTATAGAAAATTTCGGGGCGAATTTTGGTTCAATTCAGCGATAGGCCAAAGGATCGGCGTCTGCTGAGGCCGATAAAATACATTAGCGTCACAGGACCTTTCCTTAATATTTTATTTGAATATTACTTGCTGATTCTGATAATTGGAAAACTGTGTTAAATGGTCAATCCAGTTTTCATACTGGTGGGATGGTAATTTCAATTTCGCGATATCGCTAAATGTAGGTACTCATATACAGGGTGTTACAAAGGTTAGTGATAAAACTTTAAAGATCGTATGTGTCACTGATATATAGTTCACTGTGAAAGTTGCAGCGTTGAAAGCAAAAAAAATTGTGATTTGTAAGGGCAAGCCTCTCTCAAGGGCTCGGGGGCTTGGTCATATGAGTCACGAAATTATTTTTCGCTTTTAGCGCTGCTACTTTCACAGTGAACTCTAACAGTGACACACACGACCCTTAAAAAATACAAATACAAAATCTTTATTGTTCATAAAAAAATTAAATCAAACAAAGTTTTTCAAAGTTACCTGTCCCCCAAACGAGGCGCAGCCTGTGCTATGGGTAAATCATAAACGAAATACAGTGAAGTGCGGCCAACAAACAGAAAACAACTAAATAAAAAATAAGATAAAGTAACGATTTTATGGAAACGAAAATAATCTTTAAGGTGAGAATAATAAACGAGGTTTTATCACTTACTTTTGTTACACTCTGTATACTTATAATAAAGAAAACGATAGAATGGGCACTACGCTGATACTTAGCTGATTTATTTTTAATGAAACTAATTATAATGTAAATATTATTTTGATACTTTAAAGCTTTATTTAAAGCTCTATCACATTATTGTCAATTTAGCGGATAATTATTGTACTCGTTGCTCTATAATAATACGAGAAATAATTTTCATTTTGTTTTCGTACATGATTACACAATCACAAAAGCGAACGTAAATGAACACTCTCCTTTTATACTTTAAATGAAACATCACATATTGTAATACAAAGAAGCAGACGTCATACTTTTCACTAAATACGAATGAAAAGATGTTCATCATGAATCTTGACGTCGCACGGTTGTGGCGGTTTTTCCAGCAAGACAAAGAAGCTGTACACTCAGTCACCGCGCGCGTAATCTAATGATAATGAACAACGGCATCTGACATACAAATGAAATACGTTCATAAGAAATATAGATTTATATTAAACCAATGATGTAATTGTAATAAATTATTTTTAAGTATGTGCAATGGGCATATATTTTTTTTATAAAAATAAAGGGGCAAACGGGCAAACGTACATAATGGAAAGCAACTTCCGCCGTCCATAGACACTGGCAACATCAGGGTTGCAGATGCTTTGCCGGACTTTTAAGAGGGAATACGCTGTATTCTTGAAGATTTTTAGGTCGTAGCAGTCCGGAAATACTGCTGGTGATAGTTCATTCCAGAGTTTTACTGCGCGGGGCAGAAAGTTACGAAAAAATCGTACTGTGGAAGACATTCATCAAGACGATATGGGTGGTAAATTTTCCGCGTATGTCGATGGCGAAAAGTTGCAGGTGGAATGATTCAGAATAATCCCTTTGAGCACTCCTCGTGATAAAGTCTATAAAGGATGCAGAGCAATGCATATTAGCATATTAGGCAGACTTAATGGAGGTGTCCCATACAACTAAGTAGCCATCAGAGGCTTAGTGGAAATAGGAATTTAACGGTCTCATAAAGCAACAGCAATGTCATAGTGTCCGTGGGCGATGTTTACCGCTTAAGAATAAAACGCATTGTACCAACATTGTACTGATAATTACTGATACAATAGATTTTCCTATCAGAAGAAGTGGATCCCTTTGGCAGTTTCCTAGTATTTTTTTTTAATTAAAGTATAAAAAATGGGATAGGTAGACAAGTTTCGGAAGTATACATTTTTATATTTCTGAAAATTAGAGCTAGTGCCTGATCGAATGTTCTATAATCAAGATTTTCCTTTGCACTTAATATGAGATGAATACCTATTATAATAATAAATTACGCAATGTCAAGAAATATAAATTAAAGGTGAAGAAAAATTCAAAGTGAATTCTATTCGCCAGCGCAGATTTATGTTCAGGCCTTTGTAACATCGTAAACTCTTTGGTATAATAACGTCATGATATTATAATGGACGAGGATCATATAAAACTATTTTTTCCATTTCTCTCAGAAACAGGATTTCCTTCTCGGAATAAGAACCCTGCTGAAAGAAAACAAACGTTCGTATTCACAAAATATAAATATTATAAATATGAATATTTCTTAGCATGTGTTTTCTCGTTTATCCCTTCAACACAATATTCTAAAAATTTGTAAACTAAGGTAACGAATATCATCTAAATTGGTGTGAACTTGAAGATATTTTTGGGACCAGAGAAAGATAATAAAGTGTTAATAACTTGTAATGATGATACTAATTGGCACATGAAAAAATTTGAATTCAGAACGATATCATACAAATGCCTTAAAATATTTATTTGAAACTTTTAAAATTATAATAAATTGACATGAAAAGTTTTTTCAGTACCAACAACGCAAAAAACGTTATCTTAAAGTAATTTTTCATCACATCGAGTATGTTTGTGAAGCGTTTTTTGTTAAAGCAAACAAAACATCGGACGGACGGTTCTTTAGAGCAAATAAGCCAGTGTACTGCAGGTATACTAATATCCGCATTATTTCATATCCACATCAGTATTTTCGTATCGTAATGTGCGCCGCTTTTGCCCGTTTTATTTGTTATTCGTATGAAAACATTACGCTTTTGTTACGGCCTGACGTTAAATATTACGTTATAAAGTTTTTAAGCCTGGTAAATATTATTCTATGCGATAATCCTGGACCGGATTGTTTGTTAAAATAAATATGTCTTTTATTTATAATATTTGACATGTAAAATTTTACCTACTAATCCTTCCTTGTAACACAAAACCTCTTTTCTTTTAACGTTACAATTATCGTGTGAGTTTGTTAGGTTAGATGTTTGTCGGTCAATAAGGCCGTAACCAATATCACAGACTTTAATAAAATTTACGCTATAAACTTAAATTATTGGATTTGATGACTTTTATTCCGATTTGCGGAAAAACTAAATAATTTCCTTGCGGGCAAAGCCGCAAGTAATTATTGCAAATACAAAATAACACATAACCCGTTGCATTCCTTTAATTTTCTTAACAATTACTGCATAATTTTAATATTTAAAATAATTATAAAACTTAGAATTTTTAAATTAATTTTTAGGATGAAGACGGGAAAATGATTCGGCGGCTAAATCCTTAGCGTCGACAATGTTTCAAGTGGACGGCTGCAAGAGATCATCGCCTTCGCCGTCCCGATGCTCGGTGCGCAGCGATAGCCGCGTGCTACGGCAGCCCCGCGTCATCCAGGTCAACCGCGACGCCGCCACCATGATGGACGACGACGCCGGCTGCGCGCGCGACCCCCCGCCCGATGCCGCCCTCGACTACGACCGCCACCCCGAGCCCCCCGAGCCCCCCGCCCCCCACTTCCGCTCGCGCACCTTTAGCGATGGTTTCATTCGCAACACCAGCCTCGAGCTGTTGCTGGGCGTCGACTGCGAGGCCTGCCTCGCTCTCGCCGCCCGTAGGCAGTGCTTCGACGAGCGGCTCGCGGAGCGCGACCTCGACCTCGTGTGCAACTGCAACGTCCGCCAGAACAACTACCTGAACTATTGCCGGGAGCCTCTCGAGCCCCGCGGTCACACCCTCAGCATATACGACATCGAGAGGATAAAGAGGGACACCGGCCGGATCAACCTGGCAGCCGTGCCGCACCGGAGTCTCGACCGGAAGCACGCTAAAAGTAAAACCATAGGTGTATCTAGTTATATTTCCAAGCAGTTGATATCGTACGAGCCGACGAGCACGTTGGTCCAGAAAATAAAGAGAAAATTGTCAAGCCTTAAGAGAATGGGCGGCGAGGCCATGACCAAGCGATCGCAGAATGCGGTCCAGCTCGCCGAGATCACCTCGGGATCATCGAGCTCTCTCAAAAGACTGTCTATGATGTCGTTAGTCGATAAGTCGCAGAGAAAAGTCAACAGCCAGAGCTGTATATTCCCCTCGTCTAACGCCCAGTCAAAAGAGGATTTGAAGCACAGCGCGACGACGTACGAAAATTTTTCCTCGAACGTCGACCAGTGCTTTGACCGCCTCCGCAGTTGCTCCGGCGACACGAACGTGTCTCACAAGAGTATGAAAATAAGGAACTTTGACGTCAGTAGTGATAATGTCAGCAGAAATTTTCCGGTAACGAAATGTTCTACGTTAGATAATCGCAGTCGAAGTAGGAGCATAAGGCGGCAGTTGTCGTATAATGATTTCCCTAGCGACCGGTACAGAGATCGTGTCGCGGAACCTTGGCCAAAAGATGAGAGCGCTTTTCTCTCTAGGAATTCTAAAAGCGATTTAGTGGAGGACGACCAAACATTTATGGACTCCGAGAGAATTGTAAACAGCAATTTACGGACTGCACACCTCCATTGCACTTGCGACTCTAGCTGTGATAAAAGAATAACTTCTATATTTTATGATCCTCATGTAAGTTTAAATTTTGCTGGATATTTATTTAATAGAATACTTTGACAGGCTTTTTAAAAATAGAACAATCATCTAGTGTTACTAGTCTAAATATATTGTTATTTGACGAGTGTATAACGGCGCAGGGTAACAAACGATCAGCACCGGCGCCGGACGTGACGGACCGGGCGCAGGTTCGCGTGTCGTCGTGCAACACATGCAACACGTGCAAGGCGCAGTGGCTGCCCCCCGGGACCGTCTCCACCACCAGCCACAGTTCCACCGCCACTGCCAACTCCTCTCGTGAGTATCACACGTAGTAATGAAAATATTCCGCGTAACTCCGAAGAACAAGGCTGAATGCAAAAACGTTAAAATTTGCGGAGCTGCGTTCGATCGTGACATTATACTTCTGTGCACAAAATCTATTATATATAAATAAGTCCTTCCTGACGCTGTAACTCCAAAAAACACGGACCGCTTTCGACGGTTTTGAATTCGTTTGAAAGCTTTGTGGGATTTGTGAAATTAAAAAAAAAAGCAGGAAAATAATTCTCATCCTTGTTACTACGTACACAGAGTCGCGGACAACAGCTTATTATTTATTATTTCTCAGAGCTCACGCATAGAGTACACGTATTATTTCGTATGTAACGTACGTAAGCAAACATCACCATTTCATTTTATCAAAATATACAAAACACTGTTACTTAAATAAATATAGGAATGTAGCCGTCCGTTTAATTACATGAATTAGGACGGAAAATATGAAATTAATGGATTGCAACATTGCGATTTTACATTTTATTGGTGTTTTGGTTCCTGAAATGAGCCAAAGAACGTTATACTCAAAGCTTTGCATGCTTGATTCGATTTTATCAAAGTTCACTTCTAAGTACATTTCAAAATGTAAGCTAATTTAACCGGATCAAATTATGTGCAAATTATGCTGTAATAATTTTTGTTTCGATTTTTTCACCGTTTAAACTTTAAGGGCTCCTTGTTCCGAAACTTGGACTGACGTAGAAAAGACGATGGCCGTGGAGTCGCGTCGCTCGTGCTTTTTGTAGGTATATAGGTTGTAGGTATTTAAGAATCATCATTTGAAAAGTAACACTAAATTATGAATTAAAACGAGTTCTACTAGATAAATATTAAAACTAAAGATAGGTATTAAAATAAGGTTTAATCTTTTTTTTACCTGTATATTTGAAAATGTTATTTTAAAAAGAGGCAACTTTGGATTTTTTTAATATCGAGCCAAGTTTATCTGATTATGTTTCTATAAGCAAATTTTACTCTGATATATCCTAAACTAACGCATAATTTTTTTAGAATATTACTTCAATTTTTACGTCAAGATTTCAAAAACGGTATGAAACGGATAAGGCGGCCCTAAGCTAGCACGATAAAACTCAAGAGATCATTATAAAAAAGATAAAACTAAGCGCAAGGTGACGTTTTCATTTTGTTACTGAACGTTTTAAGCTATAAACTTAATATAGACCTACATCTATGAAATAAGAAATCTTAGGTCTATCGGCTTTACAGATTGTATTATATACTATTCTGTACAACAGGTTTTTCGGCGTGGCACCGGCGCTGGTGTTGTGTGGCCATTTTGGTGCTGGTAGCGGGGACGGCTTGCGTGGCAGGGCCTCTAGCTCTGCGGGCGCCCCCCGGTGCACCCCTGCACGAACGCCTTCGCTTAGCTGAGCGTCTGTTGCACGATACGCCCCTGATTGACGGACACAACGATCTTCCCTGGAATATCAGAAAGTTTCTACACAATAAGATCAAGGAATTTAGGTTGGTAATAAAGAAAATTAAGTAAGCTCTTGAGTAAGCTTTTAAACCTACTGAATGAATTATAAAAAGAAGTAAATAATAAAGATATTTCATGTTAAAGGCTACACAAATCGCTTTTACTTAGAAACTTTATTTATTTAAGAAAACGTTTTAAAGCATTCCATTTATATTACTAAATCTGTTTACATTCATTAAGTCACGTCTAATTATGGGATTCAAACAAAACACAAAGCAACCGCGCCACAAGCAAAGCCATAAATTGTTCAAAATAGAAAATGTACAGGTTCAGGCGTTTCAATCTTAAATGTATAATACTTCATCAAGCCAGGACAAATTAATTATAATTGCTTAACAACCTTCTCGCCTAATTTCATGAAATTGACTCGCGTTCTTGAATAGAACGTAGGCTCGAGTGCTTTTCCTACCTACTTCTAAAAATACCTTACATGAAAGACGTATAGCATTATCAACTGCCCTATTAAATCATATTTATATTATTACTAGTAGTTACTCGAAGAATTATAATATGTTACTTTGAGAAATGTATTTTCTGTTTTTACTTTATAAAATATTTTTTTGTTTGAATAATTTTATGTTATTTATACAAGGTATAAACAAAAATAAGTAATAATAGCCTTAGGTTTGGATTAATTCTATACATAAGCAAGAGCGCTGAAAATAGAGAAAAGTTGTGATTTATATTAAGCAAAAAAAATCACTTTCGGCGCTGCCACTTTTATAGTGAACTTTGTGTAAGGGACACATAAACAGTTACACACCGTAAAGTAATTATCACTCTGTATACAATTTAATTAAGTATTTTTTATTTCTTCGTTGTATACCTCTAGGATGGACAATAAAAGATTTCTCCATGTAGACATGATGTAGACAGAGCATTGTCCGTCTGTAGCGGTGCCCTTTTTATAACCTAGATACCTGTCAGGCGGAGTGCACGCGTCGACTCTCTGACCTCCTTCTTCGTCTTGGTCAAATAAACCAATTATGAAAGAATTGGACGCCGCTTTCTTTATGGTTCGTCAGTATTCTTTATCGAATGTTTCAATATCTTTCTATCCAAAATTATGAAGGTGCTTAAGTAGCATAACCTTTATTATTTTCAAACAATTATATTATAAAGTACTAGATTATTTAACGACCTGTGGCTCTGTTGGTAAACGCGTTGGTAGCTTAAGTTAGAGGTCGCGGGTTCGAATCCCGTCGACGGAGAAAAAGTTTTTCAATGTTCTGGGTCTTGGATGTGTATTAAATATGTGTATCATATAATAAAAATCTTAAATGTGTGTAGTATAAAAGTTTCAAATATATTTCCGTTGTCTGTAACTATATAAACAAGTCTCTCGGGTAATTACCACGGGACCAGACTGACGTAGTGTGAAGCGTCCATAGATATTATTATTATCCGTTAATCGTAATAAATCGTAATCCGTTGTGCCAAAATTCTTTTATAAAAAAAAACCCTTAAAAAGTACCCTTTCCCGAGACTTGATATATATAATTTCATAAAAATTGGCCGAATGGTTTAGGTGTAAAAATAAGAACGACGGAGCTACTTTCGCATTTAGAATATTAGTGTGGGAAAACGGACAATTACAGATTAGAAGTCTAAGGACCTGTTTCGTTGTTAATGTTTGTGATAGGTTATACATAACCTTTTTTACAGATTCTCCATACAAAATCTGTCAAATAAGGTTGTATCAGTAAAATAAATACACTATATGTAAGCGGTGAAACAGCGTTTGTCCACTAAAATCGTCAATCAAGAACGAGATCATTTCGGTCCTATAAAATGCAACTTTATGATCTAAACTATAAGTTTTATTTTTTAGCGACATTGCTCTATCGTCAATGTCGTCGCCGCCATTAAAGGCGTAGAGGAAAATGAAACCTGTTGTCTATGTCATAAAATCGCATTTTATTATGCCGCAATATTCTCGTTTCCAGATGACGGTGTTGGTGGACAATTGACCTTAGTCCCGTAATTATAGTCAGCGCTTAATACTAACATTTTGATATGTTTTTTTCAGACAGAAAGGTCTTTTTATGAACGAAAACAATATCTCAAAATTTTTGATCTTGCCCTTAAGTACTAGGCGTTGACTATAAATACGGGCCTTATACAGAAATAGAAAAGTTAAATGCTTGTGGCGGGAAAAGGCAAACTGAAAGACACACATACGCAAACCCTATACAACGTACTTAATTCCTGTCCATAATTTATTTACTAATCCCCTTTCCTTTTATTTCCTTGGTGACAAAAAAAATGCATGAGATTAAAACATTTTATTCAATAAGATAAACAACTTATTTTAATCCGCTTCAATAACTGACAGCAACAAGATGTTGTAAAATATGAAGAAAGTGGTTCTTCAGCATAGACACGCGCAAAAATCATAAGTAAAAATCCTTTGTAAAACATAAATCGGCCACCAGGATACAGGCTCTGCCGAGTTTGGTTGTATGTACAATCAGAGAAGTTGAAACAGATACAGATCGTGGATCTAAGTAATTTATTTGGTCGGGTTATGTCAAACTAACCCGACAGATGAAACTTACATTGGATTGACATATTCCGACCAAATGACGTAGGTCCGTCAACTGGCTCTCTTTTAATTTCCCCCATTATACATCCTAAAGCAATACAAATTTATGAATGATCGAATTATATTATCTAGTATGTAATTGTAAATTCTAATAATAATGTTATTGTATGCATGGAAATCAATAAATTATTATTAGAAAAATATTACTTTACAAAATATATATTATTAAACGCGCGTACTTTATTATCTTTTAAAAATAACATTTTATAAAAAAAAACAGTATTAAAAAGAGTTCATTCGCGGCTTACAACTTGCAATGAAAAGAAACAGAGAAGCTTCTTTTGACATATTTTAATGAACAAGGCAGAAACTTTAAAGTTTATATTGAATAATTAGTATGACCGCCTTTGTTCCCGGTTTATTGCGCAGGGGAAACGGTAATTAATATTTTCTTAGTACCTCAAGTTAAGCTATTGTAATACACTTAATTTACACAATAATTGTTCCGATTTTTCTAAGATTTCCATATTGTTCTTTCAACGTAATGGAATGTAAGGTAGTTTGTTATAATTCAAGCTCGTTATTATTTTAATTATTTCGTTTGTACGATAATCCAATGTATTCCTTACGCTAGTAATGTAACATCACAAAAAATAGTTGTGGGTATCGAACGTGGGTTACGGACGGTACGAGGAAATCATTAGAAACAATAGATTTACGTTTATTTGATGAAACCCCCAAAGATAAAACTCACACAAATCTTGTTTAGCCTAAAATACTTTAAAGCTCCATGGATTTGCTTTTTCAAATTCTCAAACTCTTTTTCTTTACTATTAAAAAATAATACATTGCTATTTTTCTCACTAGCTATTGCCCGCCACTAGGTCTGCGTGAATCTTTGTGAAGTTAATCCGTTTTTACAACATTTTTTGATTACTGCTCAGCTATTCGTCGTAGCATAATGTAATATATAGCCTTCCTTAGTAAATGGACTAATCCCCACAAAAATAATGTTTGAATTTCGGCAAGTAGTTCCTGGGATTAGTGAGTTCAAACACACAAACTATTCAAAGTGGGGTCAAAATAAGTCAAGTTTTCTTTTCTGACACCATAACTCCAGAACACACGAACCGATTTCCACGGTTCTGTATTCGTTGAAAAGGTCGAGCTTAGCAATGCGATTCACGGAAAAAATCAAAAGAAAAGCAAAAAATAACAACTTTTGGCATCGCAGACACCAGATGTTATCTAAAACTTCTTAAAACAACTTTATCTCGGATTCACGCACACATAAAACTAAAAACCTTTTTTTTTAATTTTGAAAGCTTACACTCTCAGATAGCGTTACTACTAGCTTGTTTTGGGTAAAAGATTTTTTAAAAACAGTGAAATAGATACAGATATTATATAGCCCTGTCTAAAATACGCAAAGATTATATTAAACTGTCTCTAGTAAAATCTACAAAATATGCTCTACACTTTAAAATGCCGGTGCAAATGTCTCGTACTCGTATACTGTAGTATTTTATAGAGCCTCGTGTAGACTCATTAACTTTACAACTTAGCCTGTAAAGTGGTTTCGGGGCTCATTTATGTAAATTATTTCACTTAGGCGTTGATTGTATAATAATGCGTTGTTTCATTACCTAGATGATGTTTAGTTCTAGCCTTAAGCGCTTTGCATTTATGCCATAAATCATGATCATATTACTGGCTAAATTTATGAGAAATTTATAGACAGGCAGAGAGCATACGTACATTATTTCGTCGGGTTACGCCAACGTCATATTTATCTCGATGATATACCCAGGCTAGATATAATCCGACCGACTCGACTTGCCATTTGTCTATTAATACATTTCTTTGATACTTCAAGGCTCCTAGGAATAAAACAGACGGACAGACAGACAGACAGACGGATAGACAAACATCTAAGTGTTAGTATTAGGGTCCCGTTTTTAACCTTTCGGTACGGAACCCTAAAAATCAGGGGATCATAAAGACATGCATATGAGGGCAAATTAAGTAAGAAGTCTATCTTCACAAAACACAACCGAACACAACCACATTTAGGTAAAGACAATAGCCGAGGTTTTTTGTATGATCTTAACAATCTCATTTTCGATATTCGTTTGTTCAATATTTTATTCGTATACAAACACGAACCATAAAGTATATATGAATATAAAATCTTCAAATAATACTAACCTCATTAATAAGAAATTGATGCGTTGCCAGTAAGTTGTAATCGACTTAATATTATAATACATTTTTGAACCCTTGTAATCTTTCTAATAAACCCAAAATGAAGTGTGACGTTTTTATGCGAAAAACAAATATAAAGGATGAATGGCAAAAATGTACGGAGGCTGGTCCAAGGACCAATAAGGACGTGACATATGTCATTACATTGGTATTTTAATATACTACAATAGTTACTGTGGAAGCTCATTTCAAATTACTGTGTGAAAAGAGTAATATAGCTTAACTGGCACTTGGCCGATTTTGCTAAATGTTAATTAGTAATATGTATGTCACTCATAATGTGGCATTCTAATGGTAAAATATTTTTTGAAATCGGATCAGTACCTTTTCAATTAATTCGTAACCAACATATTATAAATCTTTGTAAAACACAAAAATACAATCATCTTTCGATTAAAAAATTTTAGATTTTGCCCGCGGCTTTGCTCGCGTGGAAATAGAGCGTCCGTGGCCTAATAGGTTCTTACCCATTTTGCTCGCATTCGAGAGGGTGCAGGTTCGAGCCCCGGCGGAGGCGTGTACCAATGAGGCATTTTCTGATCTCAAGTACATAACACGGATGCTCATTGCCGTGGGAGAGCCATTCTTTCGCACGAATGGACCGGCTAAAAGGCTTTCGCACGAATGGAAAACTAACGTGAAACGGCGTTGTGCTGTGTTTCGTTCAGCGAGTGAGTTTACCGGTGGCCCAACTTCCCTAATCCCTTATCCCTATTCGCATTCCCTCATAGAGGCTGGCAACGCACTTGCGACTCTCCGGATGTCGCGAGTGTACATGGGCGACAGCAGTTGCTTTCCATCAGGTAACCCTTGCCCCCTAAATATCATTAAAAAATTGTAAACTGGTGAAAATACGATTTTTTTAAATGTGATATTTTTCCAAAACCAAAAGTCGCCTATTCATCCTTAAAATTAAGTCTATATCGAAAGTTCAAGTCAATTAGTTGTTTCGTTAGAGCGTGAAGGAAGAACAAACAAACACTTTCCCATTTATAATATTATTAAGGATTAATTTATGTTCGTATAGATTAGTTGTAAATAGTTTAGCTATAGAAAAACAAATATTTTCCAGCACTTTGGCAACGTTGAATAAAAAATATTTTTTTATTGTGAGAAATTATCTATTATTTCATACAGCCATATCGTTTTCACACAGTGATTTGGAATGAGCTCCCATAGTAGCTGTTGTAGTGAAATACCTGTCTAATTACATAGTTCACGTCGTTATTGGTCTTTGGGTCGTTCTGTCCGGTTCTCCTTTGCGCTAAAGGTTATTCAGTATTGATGCGTTGAGAATAGGGAATATGCATAATTTTTAACTCTTTGTTTAAAAAAATCTATGGCTATTGAAAATCGATGTAGTCTAATTAGTTTTTTAATATGACAAAGTTAATAAGTCTTTAAAGTCGTTAGATAAAAAGATAGATCCGATATGGACTGTGACGTCAAAATCTATATATAAACTGCATACTAAGTTCATACTAAATTACGTTTTGAGTGAAAGATATATCTTACTCATTTCTTAACGGAAAGCAGAGATTTTTGTCATTCTGCATATTTAGCTTACACATAATAATTTGTATTTAATAAATTTTGTTTTACATACATAATATTTCCTATTATTATTGCGTGCTACATGTTTCTGTGAGTTGACCTTTAGCACTAAACCTTAAGAACTGTAATTTGATATCCATTTGAAAATAGATAGAGAACATTTCCAATTTCTAATTACGCTCTCCGATACCTTTTAATAGTTTTAAACAAAGTTGTTGAGGAGCATTTCGAACGAACTGCCAAAGGCTATGTTTTGTGATTACGAGCCAGCTTAAAATAGTTCAGGTATAGTGAAACTTACTTTATATATCAATTTTACTAGTAGTTGATTAAAGTACTTGATAATTATAATTTTAACTTTCAAATACCTATTTATAAAGTATGAAAATTTGTCGCTGAAAATAACTCTACATATTTTCAACTTAACTTTTTTAAAAGGTTAACTCCGTATTAAAATTTTATTAAAATCGGTACAGTACTTTTAACGTGAAAGTATAAACAAACTCTACAAATGTTAATATACTTACAAATAATAATTACTATAAAGTTAGTAATAGTAGGTTGTTGGGAATTAACTAAGCGTTTTTACTTTATAGTTTGATCTGACCAAATCACGTTATTCCACCGTATTTGCCTATCAATATATCAATTTTTTTATAGGTACACCTAGGTAATATTTACAAAGGTGAGTTTCCTATCATATGCATGCCTATCAATAAGATTGATAGGCATACATATGATGGGAATCTCAACTGACAGAGCAAAAACAAGCTTTATGGTTTAGTTATAAGTTACTCCAATATTAATGATTAAATGCAGTTGAATCATAAAAATTGTAATTGTAAAACGCGCTCACGCGCTCATTAAATTTCATATTTATCTTCTTTTTTTTTAATCTCTCGATGAAAAAAAAAAGAAATTACTACTTTACGTATCTTTCATTCTCTTTGACTTTACGTTAGATAATAGACACATATGAAATACTAGTATGATTTAGGGGCTTACAATGTCACTAAACCAAGATAAATCACCTTGTTTCTCTTGCAGGTTCGACGAGGACCTGCGGACAATCTCCCCCTGGGCCACCAGCTCCTGGAGCCACACCGACCTGCCGAGGCTTAAGCAGGGAAGGATTGCAGCACAGGTGATTTGCATAGGCAACACAAAACTTTATGTCGCATGGCAAAATTGAAAGGGGTCTGATCAATCAGTAACGATTTGTCTTTTTTTTAAATGAAGGGGGCAAACTAACTAACGAGTCACCTGATGGATAAAAAAAGGTCTCCTGCGGGGTCATATGACCCATCCATTTTGTGGACGGGCCAATAGTCTATAATTATAATGTTTTTGTGTCCCTATTATGATAAAAAGTAAAGAAAAGCTACGATGTATAGTAAAGAAAGCTAAGCGCTACGCCGCCTCTACGCAAGTGCTACGATCTCTACGAAACTGCGTAGCGAGTATTAATAGCATTATAGAGCCCTCTGCCAGCATAAGCGAGGGTTTTTTCATTAAATACTGATTGTACCTGTATAATACTCTTCCTTTTTGGTTCCCGGGGTGATATTGATTAATTAGCGTTCTTACACTGTGGTGTGGTTAACAAAACTTCGCCTTTTTAGGGTTTAGTAGCCAAACTGGCAAAATACAAAACCCTTATAAATTCGTCATGTCTTTTTGTCTATCCGTTCGTATGCCACAGTCACTTTTAGTTCATAAAGATACTAATATTGAAAAATATTATCATTCTCAGTAATTTATAAATCACATTTTAAAAAATTGGATGAACAATACGGGTGCTTTATAATACAGTATTTATAAGGTCTGGTAAACCTCAGGGCTGTAACATGTTCGAGTCAGTGACTTACGTAGTCGCCGTATTTGTATTCAAGAAGCGAAGTGAATGCACGGTGGAAGTCTTGCATGATATTGACTTAATAAATCACAAAAAGGATAAATAACATTGTGTTTTAGTGTTTAATAAATCTTTTAAAATGTTTTGTGAATTAAGACATCTTTTATTTATGGGTAACACTTACGTAAGAAAACTTTTCTGCCATGGTTTAATGAAAAATATTTCTGTCTACCCCATAATAAGTATGGCAATCTTTTTTTTTTCTTATATTCTTTGGTGGTTTAAATAAACGTTATTATTATTATTATTTTAATAATAATAATATAATGTTCATGTAAATATTATTTATTGTTTAACAAACTTGACAGCAACGCGGGGCAGTCGCGCACTTCATTGTTTCTTGCATTTCGGCTACTTTCCAGCGGTCACTAAAGGATTGATTAGATCAGAACACTAATGTAATAATGAGAAACAATTTATGATAATTAATAAATCAAACAACTTTTACACCTTGAACAACCAAATACGACCATCGCCCACGCTCGCTTGAAATAATACAACATAATTCCGAGTGATTAAAAGAAAAACTTTTAGTTTCTAAAAAATCTTTGGAACAAATAATTTTATACTAAACAGAACACTTAGCGAGATCACCTCACACCTACACCGGCATATTACGCTAGTCATTATATTGGAATACTTGAGGAGCCCCCATCATTTCTGCCGTCTCCGACGACCGCAGACAAATCGCTCTGCCGGTGTTGTCTGACGCAGGCGTCCACGCTTCATCCGGATTTATACGTGAAATAAATGTGAACACTTTTTCACAATATTAACATTAAACTCCGGGCCATTGTATATTCTAATTACTAGTTTGCAATTCCAATACTAGTTGAAATGTCTTGGAATTTCTGAGCAAGTTTTAGCCGAATAGACCTCCTAAATCGTAGGTTTTTGTTCCTTATTAAAGCGAGTCCGTTTTAACCAAGCAATTCAAATTATAGTTGAACTTTTTTTTTTCAAAACAAAACGTTTTTTGTTTTTACAATAAATCAAGGTTATAAGGTTTGAATTAAAAAGTGATTTGATTTACTACAAAATGAAAAAATTTTGTTACATACAAAGAATTTGTAATATCATAAAATTATATCAAAAACTTAATTTTTTATTCAATACACTATTGAATTGACTAGAGGAAAGTAAACTTTTTAAGGTTTTGCGACATTTGCAGACAGTATATACTAATAAATAATTTATGCAGTTCTGGGCGGCGTACGTGCCGTGTGACTCACAGCACCGTGACGCCGTGCAGCTCACCTTCGAGCAGATCGACCTCATACAGCGTCTCACAGACAAGTACCACCCCGAACTCACATTCTGCACCTCTGCTGATGGTAAGTCTAAGGAATAAGTGCCAGCTTCACCACCTCATTCTGGTATTCATGATCTCTGTTTGATCTTCAAGTAATCTTGCGCTTGGATTTAGCCCGAGGGACATAGGGAGGGTTTAAATCACATTCTTTTCATTAGTTAAAGAACCACCTACCAAAGCTGAATAGATAATAATAATAATAAATTTATTTGCAAATCGACAAAGCATATTCTATGAGTTTACAAAATAAGGAAAACACATCTGTACCTTAAATATTACTGACTAGGCAGCGTTGGGAGCTCTACTAGTATAAATTTTGACACAGCTCCTAACTAGATAGCCTCAGATACCGTTAATAACGTATCGCTCTTAATCTTCGCATTAACCAACGAGGGTATATAATATTTAGACAAATGATTAGCACTAACAGACGGGGCAATTGAGAATAAGCCTTGAAGCACCTCGACTCAACAATCTTAGCGAAAGAAATTGCTGTAGTTTATATTATAACTTCAAACTCGGTGCTTTCCACCTTCTTGTCACGTACGCCCATTAATCTGCAACTAGCTCAAATAAGTTTTTAAGCAAAATTTTTAAAATTAAGAAAGCCTCCCACACTTTTCTAGGCTCATTATGGATATCGCCGCTTAGGGTCCATAAATAACAAAACAAATTAGCTGCCACAAACGGCCCGTGCTCCTTAATGGTAATAGATTCTTTTTGTTTCGTTCTGCTCCCTCTCTGAGAAATGTAAAAATCAACATTAACCGTCCCATCTTAGAAGAAAAGACGAGTGCAAATGATAAGTCACTTCAAATAATTCATTTCTCGAGTATTTCTGACGGTCGATAGTCACCTTACATCATTAAAAACAGAATGCGAAAGTTACTTTTTGAAGCCAATCTTGTTTAATGAGTTTAATTCATCGGTAGCTTCATGGGGGAGCTACGAACTCATTAATTTAATGATATATACAATTAAACTAAATGTACTCTCGTAAATTGTTCCGGTAAGCCGCGAATAATTTTGATTGATTCATTACAACACCCTCGTTTCAGATATATTGACCGCGCACGCCAACCATCGTCTGTGCTCCCTCATAGGGGTGGAGGGGGGTCACGCTATAGGGGGCTCCCTGGGGGTGCTGCGGACCCTGTACCAAGTGGGGGTCCGGTACTTGACGCTGACATCGACGTGTGACACGCCGTGGGCCGAGTGCGCCTCCACAGATAGATCATACGAGCCCGGAGCTCGGGGGGGTCTCACTCCGTTTGGCAAGGTCAGTACATTTATACATTTGGACATGTTATTGGCGGTAAAAAATCAACAATAATAAATTAAAATCCAATAAATCTATATATTATTAGGCAAGCGGAAAACTTTGTACCCCTTTTTACGAAACACGTGTAGACGTAAAAGTGTAAAATTTCTACCAGTTATAGTTGATATGGAGGAGGAGCGTGGAATATCAAAATTATTTTAAAATAAAAAAATCCTTAATAATTTCTTTAATTTTGGATATTTTAATAAATAAAACGCTACACTCACTACAATATTTTGATATGACACAATACTCATACACGAAATACTCTTTTGTTTATGGTTTAAGTCTGTGTTTTTTTTTTATAATTTAATGGCCTGTTAGCGAGACCTTTAAGCCAAAGTGAAGTATATGATTAATTTGACAATAGATTAGAGTTCCTCTACACGATGGTCCAGTCAGGTCCAATATTAAAACTTATTATTTAAAATATTTAAGGTCGAATTTCGTCCTCCGGGCGACCTCATGTTATAATATTAAGTAAACAATATTTTTGACCAATCTTAAAAAGAATACAGCATTATTGTGAATGATATAGTCAACAATAAGTGATATAACTATAAAA
This sequence comes from Cyclargus thomasi, assembly GCA_026546445.1. Lineage (NCBI taxonomy): Eukaryota > Metazoa > Arthropoda > Insecta > Lepidoptera > Lycaenidae > Cyclargus > Cyclargus thomasi. Next base: position 34,573 of record JAOTAV010011686.1, on the reverse strand, counting down.
ATGACCAAATGTATGTACACTGGCAGGAGTAATAGTAGTGCGAAATGGCAATATTCCACTCAGTGGAGCGACCGCAAAGTGGTCGATTTGGGCTAGTTGTTAACATTATTTCGAGTTCGTGTACGTTTCATTACCCGGCAGAGGAAAATATTGCGAAACGAACATCAATGAAACGTTCCTCAGCGAGGAAATTGTATTTCCCAACACCAAATTAAATGTAACATTTCAACTCATTTAATTGACTTCTTTGATTTTTAATAAATGGGAATTTGGTTGACGGAAATATCCATTTCATTTTTGGTATCTCGTTAATATCCTTATCGTTAATCACTCTTAATACCGTCCAAAAACGCAATTTCTCAACTCATAACAGAGGATTTTCTTAAAACTGAATTTAATTTTTTTAGGGGTCCGTACGAACGTACACCGACGTCGTCGCTGCTAAATTGTATAATCCCTTCCAAATTGATCAAGTTCGAGTCCGTTGTATTTAAGCCATTCGGACCGATAAGATCAAATTAAGCGAATTATTTCCTTGAAGCAGTACGAAGATTAATTTTATTCTTAATTTCTTTGATAATATACAGCAATATTTCAAATATCACGCGTAATATTTCGATATTGTATAAAAACCAGTGAAAATATAATATAACACTTAGCATATGAGGCAAGCTTTATTTTGTTGGCTATAGACTTAACCGAAATAAAGGAGCTTATAATACTTAGTATATTATCGGCGCATAATAAAAACAACGTAAAGATCTCGGCAAGGAGGCAGGAGTGAGCACTCGTGCTCCATAACCATAAACACTGTCGCCCGCAATATCCCGCTCTCAATGAGACTGGTTGCTTGCGAAATACTCCTTTGTTTCAGGCGCTGCGATACTTTGCCTAACGCTCTCTTTTGTTAAAACCACTCTCAATTGTAACGCAGAGTTACATGCAGGTACCAATTATCGTGCTTAAATCTTTGTTGTTAAGAGCAAATACTATATGCAAACGGTTACAATTACGTTAGTTATACGGTTTGAATGAGATATTTTTGAATGTTGCCTCTGCTATTTCGCAAGTTTTAAACGAGACTGTTCTGTAAAAATGTCCCCTTCGAAGCAAATTATTTACGGAAAGTATTTTTGGTATAATATTGTAATCTTTGAATTGGTGTAATATGTTAAAACTTAATGCATATGAAAACCTTCAAACCTAAGATAAACCATCCGATTAAGGATAATGCTATTGGCACGTTATCGACCACAATTATACCGATATTTGTTATAGAACCGATTTTTGTTACGTGTGTTATGACTATTATATGCGCCTTCCAACTGCCCAACAGTGCAAACAAATGACGCAGCACAAAGTTTTTGACTAGTTTTTTTACAGGTTGTGATAAAAGAGATGAACCGGTTGGGCATGCTGGTGGACTTATCGCACGTGTCGGAGCGCACGATGCGCGACGCGCTCACGGTGTCACGCGCTCCCGTGCTGTTCTCGCACTCGAGCGCGCGCGCGTTGTGCAACGTGACACGCAACGTACCCGACACGGTGCTGCGACTACTGGCGGCCAACAAGGGCCTCATCATGGTCAACTTCTACACCAGCTTCCTCACGTGCGGCGACTCCGCTACCGTGCAGGACGCTATTGGTGAGTTATATATAAAAATCATAGGGTAATTTAATACGCATCATAAATAAACTCAAACAGAGAAACGGTCTATGTCTACGAGTGATACGTCATAGGTCGGTTGTGAAGTCTATGGACTTCTAAATGGAAAATAAACACAAAGTACGTTTTTCATTTTCTCTCCATCTATGTCAAGAATTTATTTTAAATCCAAGTGGCAAGGTATTAATAATTAAATCATATTTATTCTATTCAAAAGCAGACGAGAGTCATAACTGACACTTGCGATTTAATTTAAAAGAAATTTTACATGAAAACACATTTCACGTTTCGCTTTTAAAAGTTTGTAAAGATTTGTAGACTTCTCGGCCGCGAACAATTTCGACCTCATTCACATTCGTGGGATGTTGATTTTGTTTCATGAGAGCTAATGAAAGGCGGTATTGTAAAAAGATAGAGCCATAAAATTGCTTTAAATTTATGCACATATCAACACCGTCGACGCCGTCGGTATAAAATATGGGGGAGGTTATGCAATGTATAAACCGCGTTATAGGTATTGTATTGGCATTTGATTTGCAAATTATAATACGTACCTGAGAGACCGGAGCTTTGTTCGGAGTTCAAAGAAAAATATAAAGCGTTTTTTCCATGGATATGAAATAGCTGGATCGTTTTTTCAAAATATGTCCTATTTTATTATACATATTACGTCCTTACATCCTTCAACAAAACAGAACATGCAAAATATTATGTGCTATGCCAGTACCATACATATAACACTATCAGGAAATTGATTCATAGCCAGATTGGGGACCTGAGTAATTCGGGCGCGCTTAGTGAAACCCAGCCGACAGATCACGACTTATATGGAAATTACATAATCTGATCGGTTCGTCAACTGGCTAGGAATCAATTTCATCAATGGTACGTAGGCTGAAATCTAACCTGAAGTATCACTTGACTCCTTTAACACGTCAATCTCCGAACGGCATCGGTCTGAATACGAGTTTTGACGTGGTAAGTGTCCACTTCAACAAAGGTTTAGGGCTGCCGTGTCAAATGTCAAAGGTTAAAACATTTTTATGATGGTCATCGATCATATTTGCCTATGCATGCAAAGATATGGCTGTAATTTTGATGAAGTATTCAAATTTGTTTATACTCGTAAACTTTCTGCAACACTATCCCGCCCTTTCTCTATTTTTTGTTAACCGTTATCGGATAATTTTTGCAGATGTTTCTTGTACGAATGAATTACTATTTGTTTAATGGGGTTCGAATCTATGACAGTAAAAATACTAATAGTGCACGGTGTACATTCAGAGAAGTTGAGACAGAAATCGTGGATCTCAGTTATTTGGTCGGGTTACGTGAAACTCAGCCGACAGACCAAATAACGTAGGTCCGTCAACTGGCTCTCTATCAATTTTCCCCATTATACATTATATATCTAGTGTAGGCTCTACGTAATCGGCGATGATCGTGCATTGTTAATTGGCACGATAATCATGAAGCATCCACACAATCGTGTACAGTGTTTTGTCAACGAGTAGATCAAAGGGGGTCATACGCAACGATCCGCGAGTAAAGGCTATGTCGATGTCTAAAATAACATAATATACAGAATAAAAGGATCGTATGTGTCCCTGATATAAAAATCACTGTAAAAGTTGCAGTGTTGAAAGCAAAAAAAATATTGTGATTTGTATGCGCAAACTCATGTCGCTCGGGCGCTTAGACATTAAAATCACGATTTTTTTTTCACTTTCAGTGCTGCTACTTTCAATTTATACTCTATATCAGGGACACATGCGATCCTTAAAGTATTATCACTTATTTTAGTTACATCGTGTATTAACTATAAAGGCGGTGATCTACGGGTGTGTGTATAAATAAAAACCATATATAAAACCCATTTATATTTTTCGTCCGCAGCGTGACACTCTCGATTGACAACTACAGCGTTGCAGCAGATATTTTTTCTTTTCGCTTTACCATATGCCCAGCTGGGGCGGTCCATTCTTTTATACACTTTTTATTACATTGTTGTGTGGTTTGGTTTAATCTGCAAACTGTCGCAGCTTTAAAACGTTATTTAAGCGAGCTGACTCGTATACCTTTAAAACTGAGGAGCTCTTTGTGCATCAAATGGTTTTGTTTCGACGTGCTGATCTGCGAAACGACCGCGATATTACATTCTGAAAAAACTGAAAACATTTTCAAAAGGTGCTGTCTCGTTGATTGTAACTCGTATCGATGATGTCTCTCCACATATTTACTTTTTTCCATTTTCAAGTTCTGTTTCCATGGATAATTGGGTTATTAAAAAAAATCTCGGTATAAGCTTGGAATAAGCTTTCGAAAATCTGGCAGACGAGTCATTAGTTAAATGAAATTCGATATTTTCGACACACAAGCTGTGGATGACAAAGAAATTGAAATTCACCGCATAGATTTAAGTCGATCGCATATGATTTATGAGTAACAAAATGTATTTCCAGAGCACATCAACCACATTCGCGATATCGCCGGCGTGGACAGCGTGGGGCTCGGAGCCGGATACGACGGCATTAACTAGTGAGCATTTTTTTATTTACCGACTGTATTTCGCATTTAAGGTATCAAAGTAGAGTCACTAATGTGCTTCTATATCACATTCGGAGGCCACACGGGAAAAACAAGGAATGTCAAAAAAGTACGACTAAGACAAAAACAGCTTTATAAAGTTTAAAAGTCTATACACAGTCAGGGAGAAACAAATATAAATTGAATTATAACAGTTGACTGCGACGATTTTAACCAATTCTGATTTCATGATACACTAAAAAGCTAACAGATGGCATTAAAAATTCAGTTTTACAAAAAAGTAATATTTCCTTGTTTTTCCCAACCAACCACTCCATACTACATAGTCGACTTCAATCTAATAGAATTTTTTACGTGCATAATATATTCCAATGTAATGATATGATAAGATGTTAATCTTAATGCGAACAAAATGAAATTGTAAATCGATTAAAAAGGATATTTGCATAAAACCTACAAACGTCTTAAAATTTGTAATAAAAAAAATATGGCATTTTGAGCACAGACAAAACATTTTGTATCGACAGCACACCACAGGGCTTAGAAGACGTGGCCTCATACCCTCTCCTCTTCGCCGAGCTGATGGAGGACGGGTGGAGCATCGAGGACCTGAAGAAGCTCGCGGGCCTCAACCTGCTGCGGGTGCTCAGTGCGGCTGAACGGGTGTCGAAGGAGTTGGCGTCGGCACATGTCATCCCGTACGAGGACGTCGCGCCACGCACCCTGGAGTCCCTCAACTGCTCCAGCCAAGACCTGTAAATTAACAGAAGTAGGGCACGGCGAGGCTAGATAGGGACCTAAGATTTAAGGTATGTTGTGACGTGCTGCTGCAGCAGAACACGCGTTCTGCTGCAGCTTTTGGAGAAAACACACACAACCCGCGCACGTCAGGACATAAGAAATTTTACTCTATTCTCGAAGATACAACAAAGAGAGTTATCGATAAGCCTTAAGCTACGTCTTAACCATCCATGACCTGGATAAAACTAAATACCAAAAAAGCACAAAACCTTTTATTAACACAAAATAATACAATATAGCAATGACAGCTTTCGACGGCTGTTATGTAGTGGTTAGTACTAGCATACATTTGGGCCCGCTCCTGAATAACCACCCGGTGGCTTAACTATATTTATTGTATCCAATGATTCTTATGTCAACAGCGCTAGTGTGCCGAGTATGAACAGACATGTAGTACAAACCCAAAAACCCTAATTAGACACTGTGATTATAATATCTTCTTTTTTTATTTACACAAATAAAACTTTAAGGATCGTATGTGTCTCTGATATAGAGCTGACTTTGAAAGTGCAGCACTGAAAGCGAAAAAAATGTTTTGTGATTTTTATGGGCAAACTCATGTGCTCTGGCGCTTGGCCATACAAACTACGAAATTTTTTTTTCGCTTTCACTGCTGCACACACAGTGAGCTCTATATCAGGGAGTGTATACGATCCTTAAAGTTTTATCACTTACTTTTGTTAAATCCTGTATATTATAATGAAGATTTTATCTAACGTTATTTGTAACATCTTAGGTTTTCATTAGTAGTTGTAACATTGTTACAGTAGAATACATTTTTACAAGGAGACGTTCGTAACATAAGTTTTTTATCATACCTGTCTAAGGTATGTAAATTTATAATATTACCTATACTCGTACGTATATCGACATTCTAAATGTGAATATACTTTGGACTACCTTTGCATCACTGCTTCGCCTTCCTTTTTATCAAAAGTAGGTGTCTTCTTAGATATTCCAGTAAGGCTAGGCTTAGAACGTACTGATATATAGATAAATTAATGATTCCCTTAGAAAACAATAATAATATTTAATATTTTATAGTATTACGTAGAAAGATTTTTAGACTTTGTAATTAATAATGTGATAAGTGATTACAAACATTATTTTGGTAATTTTTAATTTTAGAAATGCTACGAACCCGGAACCAATTATAGTTTATTTTGCTGTGGACGCGTAGTTTTATATAATTTCAAATTATGTTTCCTCAAAATATTAACTGTTAAAAACACAAATTATATAAGAGCGTATCTACTATACAAATTCTTATTTTGGTTCTAGGGCGGAACGGTGGGACAAGACGACGAGAAAAGAGTCCTCGCCTTCGGAATTAAGAGTCTCAATTGTCTCTCCGTTTCGCCATACATTTAACTTCATTATGTTGTAAGTCGCACATTATGTTCTGGACATGTTATCGAAATTAAGAAGTCCTTCAAAAACACTATATCACAATACATAGAACTAACCAGTAACCCGGCTATAAATCGTCTATAAAGTATCTCATAGCTGCCGATGTGCGCCTGGACTCTGTGTTACATATTATATATATAATAAGTCAGAAGGACTTATTCAGTATTTAATATGATACTTCAATTTCACATCTAAATATGAAGTATTTTGTTAAGTACTATCAAATGGTACTCCTGAAAAATATACAACATAGTAGAATACAGTCATTTCCCCCATACTAATAAAAATATTTACAAAAATTCAAATCCTAATCAGAATCAGGTAATATTTAAAATAACACTATCATATTATAATTTAAAATGCAGTTTAATAATGTATATTTAACAATAATTTATATAAACTGTAATATCTCGGGTACAAACCGTAAAGTTTTATAAACTCTAGGATAATATACCTAACACTTATGTAAATATAGAAATAGGTACAATTACCTATTTAAGTTTCTCTTTAATGTTTTTGAATTTTGATAAACTTATTTAAATTTTGAATTATAAATAGGAGACGACTTTAACTAAAAAGTAATTTCTTTTTCGACCACGACTTAGCTTTACAAATCGAAGACCAAAATAGACGTTCATATAAAATAAAATAAGGTTCAAAATATTGTATTACCGATTAACTTTTTAATCTTACTACGAACATAATAATCTTTCTTACAGTAAGAATGTTGCAATGCATAACAATATAGAAATAATTTCAGTGAAACTCACTTCGCGCTTTTTTAGAGAGGCGTAGGTATAAAGAGAGAAGGGCGATGTTTGATTATTTTTTGCTTTTTCGCTCTCTTAATGTAATGTGTACAAAACCGTTTGCAATCATACAATGGTAATCGTGTTTACACATTCCGTCGAACGATATATCGGATATGATATCGTTTAATGTAAGGTGTGCTTACGACAAGAATTACATGATTGTGTTTTTAAGTATCTGCAGCGAAATGTTTTACTTGATCAATGTTAGTTTAAATATTGCTAACAAAATGTTTTTTTTTAACAATCTAGGTTCCTGATATTATTAAAATGCTTGTTGGTACCTGCTTCTAATATAAATAAACTTTTTGAAAAAGTCATTATGTATCTAGCTACTGGGACATACTTACATTTTATACCCACAATGACCCATCTGATGAATGAATACTAATCCTTCTGTAATATGTGATTTATTTTAATCAGATTGGATTCGTTTATATTTTGCTCATTTAGAAAATTCGACTACCTGCTTTGATCTCCACAGTTATCTGTAAGTAGTAGTTACTTAATGTTATGAAAGTAAATTTCACATATCTCTAAAAACTATTAAAAACGAAATAATGTTTTTCTGATTGTTAATACATAATTATTATTAAATTTATTATATTATTAAACTGTTATGTTTTAACGCAGTATTTTTTAATAATTATTATAATTTATGTATCTATACAAAGTTATACTATATAAAATATTATGGATTGCATATTTTAAACTGTTATACGATGATAATCAATTATTGTTTATTACTGAGCTTAATTTACTTGCCTTAAGGAAATATAATTGCACGAATTATTATTTTTGAGATAATAATAAAGTTGTTATTGTTTCCATTTCATTCAAAACTTAATTAAATATAGTGTATAATGTATAACATTGCATTAATTGGGTACTTATATCCTGTTTTAAATATTGAGTTAAAATGACACAATAAATTATTAGAAAACTTATGATTGCCTTTTATTTAAATATCTAGTTTCTTTATATCAGAATATTCTGGTATTTGTTGGGTGCCGTTTCAATAATAACGCTCTCGCCCGCGGCTTCGCTCGCATTGCAGAAAAGTTTTCCAAGACCTAAGGGCCGATTTACACTTAATTTAGTTATGTTGCGAGTTAACTTGCGCGATCGGCGAGTTTAGTTATTTTTGACGTTTGAACGGTAAAATCGAGTTATGTTGTAAGTTGCTGTTAATTAGGTTGGCTTCAATAGGACGCGATCCTATTTCTTGGCGAGTTAAGTGCAAAGTGTTACCCCTCTCGCGTCTCCCGCACCCCGCCAACTTAACTTACCAGCGAGTAGACGTTTGAGTTTAGTACAGTTCATATTATAAAATATAATTTATCAAACAATTTAATACAATAGGTATTTAGTTGAGAAAAATATTAAATGAAATTAGTTTTTAGGCGGTAATTGAGAAATTTATGGAGACTTATCTTGTTATCGAACCAGCAACTTATGATTACTTAACTCGCCTACCTTTGAACGTCACGTTTTGTTAACTCGCTACTGTACTTAATTAAATGTAAACCGGGCCTGAAGCTATGGCGTAGCGAATGTTGGTCAGCAGAGGCGACCCGCGGCCGGCCCCGTGTGTCACCCATTGAGACGGCGCTTTGCTTAGATTAGATTGGAATAAATAATAGTACTAGTTCAGACTTACTCCAAAAATCTGCTAAAGTTAATATCAATCATGCTAGGTTACTATTAAGTTCAAATTCCGACCGCGCCACGCTGAATGAAGTTACAGCTTAATACTATCACACGCGAGTGCGACAGTGCCATGTTAAGCACGTGGCAAAATCACAAAAGTGGACAAACACGTCACAACTTGATGCACTCCAAATCCCACCCTCAGTTCATGGCGTAAGATTGAATTGAGGGTGCATCTTATATTAATGTTGTAAATGGTGTCCATCGAGTATAGCTATTTTCAATCGTGTGAACGATGAAAGATATTTTTTTCATTTGGTAAGGGTGACCATTACGTATTTTGGATCGGACTGTCCTCGTATGTAATTCATTAGCCGAAAAAATTCTTATTGACAAAAGCTGTATATATTAGGCTAGGATGACTATTCTGTAGTGTCGATGAGATTTTTCTAGTATTTCAATGTTTTATTTAAATACTTTATGAACTGTTACTTTGCATTTAAGTTACCTTTTTCATGTTGCGGGTTCTCTAGTGACTCTGACTTGCTTGCTTGAGCTTGGATATCCATAATACCTTTTACATCAAATTATTATAAATCTGCCCAAATTTGTAGCCTTTACTTTAGGTTTAAAGACTATGATGTCGATAGACCTGGCCGCTTATTAAAATCTGCTAAACCAAAGTTATGTGGGTGTTGTGAATCTTTGGTAAGCTCTAATAGTGAATTAATTAACTATTAGAGGTATCCTGGTATTATTAATATTAATAACACCAAGATAACTTTTTACTGTGTCTAAATATATTTAAGACACAGTAAAAATTGGCCTATTATCTAATATCTTTGATAATGCCAAATTTTGTAAAATCGTTTTAGTTATGAATCATGCATCCTCAGACAGACCTAGAGATAAGATAGCACATTAGTATAAACATAGAGGAATTATACCTAGAGTAGCGGATTCCATACACATCAGCGTGTCCGTAGTTTTTAGTTCACATCTGACCGATAGATGTCACTAAGGGTCACTATCAAATATGCCATATCGAATAAAACTTTAGTGTGAAACGTGCCATCTTGTAGACTACGGTTAAAACTCGTTGCAAACTCAGATACACAAAAATTATTCCCTTAAAATTACTCCACTAAATGTCGCTGAATAATTTTACCGGGAATGGCATTTATTGATATTTTGCAGATCTAAGTTTTTGGTTCTTTAATAATATTTATTGATATATTTTAATTTATATAATAAGATAGTTATTTCGCGCCATCTTGTGTTGAATATGCAAGTTACTTTGTAAATTATAATGACGCCATCTACCAGTTACAGCTTAAAACTGGCTGTAAGGATTGTTTTTATAGTATTTTTTTGAAAATCTCAATTATTAATATACGAATGTTTACAAGATGTTGTAAAAATGCAGAAAAATGTTTTTTCGTGGTTTGAGGTTACTCTGTTTAATATAAATGTCAAGTTTTGTTGTATTATTATACTTCCAAATTTATCTAACATCATGACTAGCGCCATCTAGATCTAAGAGATTTTTCCCGTATACGAAATTTTGTATGGATTTGTAAGTCTATAAAATAATTGATCTATGGTATAAATAAAGAAATGAGATTATGTTAGGTTTCAAACCATGTCATAGCATTTCAAAGTGAAACAAGGTCTTTAATTGAAAGTCAGAATCAGGATCACAATACTAACGAAAGAGATATATTTTTTTTAAATTATAAACTCTTTAGAAAACTATTGTCAATGCGGCGCTTATGAAGACAATGTGCTTTATAACATAACAGGATTTATAATTCAAAAGATTATAAAAAAACAATAATTGCGAGTTTTGTCATCCTATCCTCACTATTGAAAATAATAAAAGTGATCTGACTGTGCTCTAAATATAAATAAATGTTCAGCGTTCAGAAAATTTGTAAATTATGTTTTGCTTTGGATGCTGCATTATTATTGTGATACATTATTTAAAAGAAAGTGTGCCAATGTCAATGTTGTCACTTTATATCATTACAGGGAAGTCCATAATGGCTACTTTATAAAAATTTGAACCCCAAATACAAGACATAATTAAACATTTACATATTCAATAAAACATTTGAAAAGTTTTTTTATTGGGCGAGAAAAGCGAGCTCTCTATATGCCACTCCTAGTACATGTTTGTGGTTAACTTTACAGAAAAACTTTAAGTAGGTTTTGCCTTCTGCGATCTTGTGGAGTTACCCACATTACGCGTAATAATCCTGCATCGCGCTATCGAAGTTTTCGAAACACGGCGGTATATATACGACAGCAGAAATGTATCATGTGGGCATCGGCCTGGCCGAGTATAACACCTCTCTCGATCGGATAGATCTTCCTTTGGCCACCACGTTCGTTCCCACACTGGTGACCCTCGACAGAACACGCTTCCTTGATGATGATCATCACTCCTCGCCCCTCCGCACCACGCCAGCCAGCATCCCCTAATCGGGTACTTCGTCCACTAGCCGCAACGTACCGCGGCCTGGGCGGGACTCACTTCATCGGGCATTCTCACATCATCGGGCATTCTCTCATCATCGGGCATTCTCACATCATCGGGCATTCTCACATCATCGGGTATTCTCACTACATCGACCGGTCAGCAAGCAGAGCACATCTCTCCTGATCATTATGTCGATATTGATATGGAGGCGTGACACGACCACCACCATAAAGACCATAAAATAGTTTTACTAAAACTTCGGGTGGAGTTTTGGAGGGGACATAGAATAGCACGTTATTTGAAGTTGTATCACTTGTCCACACTTGTAAAAGACCACGAATCTTTAATAATCGATGTTCCAACATTATCGCACATTGAAATCCGAAATAAAGCAAATTTAGCAGAACATACACAAAGTCACTCTCTGAAAAGTGTTTTCACGCTTGCATATGTATTTAGTACTGTTTAGTATAGTCCGTGAAATAAGTATAGAAATAAATAGGGTCGCCACTTACTTCCGGTATTGTTTCATATGGCCACACTATTTCCGGTAACTATGAAAGATTTTGATACTTTCATTAAATTAAATTTAAAGACACGTTGCTAACACGATATTATTATTATATTTAATTTCTATGCTAAAAATTCAATCGATTGATTGCTTCATTACGGCGTGAAGGAATGACAAACATCATACTTAAGAAATTAATAGTAAAAAGTCACTAATTTCGGCGTTTATGATGTGGACAACAAATAAGCTACCCATAACTCACTAAACCAATTATTTTATGTTAATTTTATTAATAATATAAATGAATTTATTATGAAGTACATACTTAAGATAATGTAAATGTACAAAATGTAATAAAATGAAAAGAAAACTTTATGAAGCATTAGACAAACTAAATAAATGCCATAAACATTGTTAAAAGCTATTTTGTATTACAACTATAAGAAATTATATAGCTATATAGCTTGAATTTATTAGTGTTTTATCCCTTGAGACTTGACATTCCAGCTCTCATGATCTCATCTACTAGTAGGAGGTTGCTGGCAATAACAGAGCAAGAATTAAGTATTTGCTTCTTGACAATGTAGTTATCAAATATACCTAAATCAGTTGGTTTAATTGCTTCTCCGGTGCTCAAGTCTAAACCAATTGGATCAGGGCTCAAGCGAGCCTCCTCCTGAAGTTTCACAATAGTGTCTTGGGCATCATATCCAGAATTGACTGCAAGAGTTTTTGGTATCACAAGCAAGGCTTCAGCATAAGCTTGAATACCTAAACGAGCCTTTCCCTTGACTGTATCTTTGAATTTTAAAAGCTCCATGTTTGCTTTAATATCAAAAGAGCCAGCACCTGGTATCACACATTTATCTTCAATAGCATTATTAATAGCTCTGAGACCATCTCTCACAGCATCCTTAATCTGAAGCAAAGTGTGCTTGTTAGGTCCTTTCATAAGAATAGTTACTGACATAGGATTCTTGCACTCTTCTACAAATGTATACTTCTCCTCTCCGAGTATGTGCTCATACACTAGACCAGCAAAACCGAGACAATCTTCCGTAATATTTTCAACAGAGTTCATGGCTGTTCCACCACAAGCAAGTGACAGACGCTCCATGTTGCGTCTTTTAGCTCTACGCAAAGCTATAATGCCTTCCTTAGCTAGCGCATCCAGTGAAAGAGGATCAATTCCCTTTTGGTTGATGACAACAAATGACTTGTCAGTACCTTCACAGACTTTCTTCTTTAAAGCGATAATCTGGAAACAAATTTTCATATTTTCATCAAAATGGATGAAATTAAAAAAAAAAGATAGATCTTACAAATGCTTCAAATGATTTTGACATACCTTCTTCACTCTTTGGTCAATAAATTCTCTCTCAGCAGCAATAAGCTTTTCTCTGTCTTCGGCCGATTTATAGAAGAAGCCAGAATTAACCTCAGTTTTCTCATATTCTAGGGAGACATTGCATGTAAGAATGTAAGCATTCTCAACACGTTTTGGCATGTCTGGGTGGCGAGCACCATGGTCCAACACCAAGCCTAAAAACAAAAATGACCAACTTATATTTAGTTCGTGTTTAAAATTTTTTTTCTTCTTTTTTATTAAAAGTAGGACAAAATTTGTTTAGTTTATAACCAACAAAGTTACCTCTAATCAATGTTGTTTCTGTGGCTGTTTTGTGCTGCATTTCCATGAGTTCCACCATGTGTAAGTCAACTGGTTTATTTGGTGTGCGAATAGCAAGGACGGCATCTACACAAGCATCAGTTAGTAAGTTGGCTAAACTGGCATGTACCTGTAAAAGAGATCATTGATATTTAAATAAATTTTGACAAAAAATTCAACACCACAAACAATTAGTTAAACTAAAATTCAACTTAGTGTTATAAACATATATGTAATCATTCAGTAATAGATCCTTCAAGCTTGTAGAACTAACTTTAGTCTTAAGTGAGGTTCTTGCAACATCAATCAAACTTTCTCTTTTAATTTCTATGGGTATTTTCATAGAATCAAGAATCTCCAGAGCTTTATTGCGAGCAACATCAAACCCTTCAGTGATGATCCTGGGATGCAGCCCTGTAAAATACATAAATGTGGTGTAGTTATGGCGATTTTTATGAAATTTGTTCTCATGCTATATTTACATCGCAGTATTAAAAAATATACCTTCACTGATATAAATATCAGCTTGTTTTAGTAATTCTCCTATAAGTAGTACTGTGGACGTTGTCCCGTCGCCAGTGGCGTCGTCTTGGGCGGTCGACGCGCGGGCGATGAGAGAAGCAGTAGGATGTTGTATTTGCATTTCATGCAATAGTACATTGCCATCTTTAGTTATTTTTATGTCACCGGCCCCAGATACCAACCTAAAAAATATAAAAATGGATTTAAACAAATATCCGTTTTATACCCGGTGCAGATCTATGGTCAAGAACACATGTGATTTCAATCATGAAATTTGCCCATCACTATCTAATAAATCAATAACTGTAATATGAAATACGCTTTATAGCCTTGAAAAATACTTGTAGAGATCATAAATACGCTATGATTTGTTAATACATCTAGAATAACTTACATTTTCATGGTTCCTTTAGGACCGAGGTTAGTTTTCATAACATCCTGAATTCCTTTAGCGGCGGAAATGTTAACAGCTAAAGCTTGTGCTGCCCTAGCGAATTCAGCTTTGGGATTTAATAAACTTATTGAAGCCATATTTTTACTTTAAGAACAAGGAAAATGGAAAATAATTTGTCCAAATCTCACAAGGCGCAAGATGGATTTTTGCGTTTTGAAGCTTGACTGACATTTGTCAAATTATGATGGTGGCTTTCTTTGGAGTTTAAAGCAGACTATAGATTATAGAGAAAAAGAAAAAATTATAATAGTACAATTCATAGCAAAAATATTCTTTCCAAAGAACGCTCCCAGTCACAAACAGCCGAGTGACAGTGACAGTGACTACTGACAGATGACGATAGTGTCAATTTACAATGAAATGGCACAGTACGAAAATAAATTTCTATTTTAAAACTTTTGTATCGTATCTTGCTTGAATGTGCTCAAGTGTGCTAGAAATTTCGTTTTAATATATAAAGTGCAGCCGTCACTCATTTAATAGAAGTTCTATGATTATGGTCACAATGAAGCCTTCAGAAGAAGCTGAATCTTGTAAAAATCAGGGCAATGAATTGTTTAAGTCCAACAATTTCGAGGAAGCCGTATCGCTTTACAGCAAAGCTGTTAATTTATCCGATAAAGGAACACGTGAAAGAGCAACCTACTTGAAGAACCGTGCCGCTGCTTACCTGAAATTGACGAAATTTAATGAGGCTATTGCCGATTGCGATGAAGCTCTTGAAGTTATTCCTGAAGACCCAAAAGCATTATATCGTCGCTCTCAAGCATTAGAAAGTGTAAAAAAATTTGAAGAGGCATATAGAGATGCGCAAACTATATTTAAAGTGGACCCAACAAACAAAGCCATACAGCCTATGCTGTCTCGTCTTCACACCATAGTCCAAGAAAGAGCTAAGCACAATGCTCAAACTAGCAGTAAAGTTGAGCAAATGCTTAAGTTAGCATTTAATGTAGGAGAACAGAGTGAAAAAAGAGAGAAAGCCATCACTAACTTGCTTGTTTTGGCCAAAGAAAACTCAGGTGCTGAAATAATGTTAAAAAGTGGTATTGTTCATAAAATTCAACAGTTACTTAAGGTGGAAAAGAATTCTGAAATATATGTTAATGCTGTGAGAATTGTTGCTCAGTTATGTAAAAGAAATGCCGAAAGAACCCAGCAAGTAATAAAAATTGTGGGAATACCATGGTTTTTGGAAATTATTGACAGTGACAGTGAAGAACAAGTTAATGTGGCACAATATTGCTTACAAACAGTGCTAAATAGTTTCTCTGGTATGGACAACAAAAAAGAATCAAAACCAGATCCAGCACTAACAAGTCAGTGCAAAGGTGAAATTGATACACTTCTTACTTGCTTAACCTACTCTATTACAAACAGGGTTATAACTGGTCCTTCAAGAGATGCAATTATTGAGTTAATTATGAGAAATTGTCATTATAGTACTCTTAATTGGGCTGACAAATTTGTTGAAATTAAAGGTGTACAGAGACTACTCGAAGTTTGTAGTGAGCTAGAAGAGTATAAATATGAATCTGCAATGAATATAACTCCTTCGTCCAGGACCATTGCAGCAGCTTGCTTGGCTCGAATATATGAAAATATGTACTATGATGAGGCCAGAGAATGTTTTAATCACTCAGTTGATGACTATATTAAAGACAAACTTCTAGCACCTGACTTGGAGTCCAAAGTAAGAGTGACGGTAGCAATCACTTCATTGCTACGTGGGCCACTAGATGTAGGTAATTATGTAATTTCAAAAGAAGGTATTATGGAAATGATATTGGTCATGGCTCAAACTGAAGATTCTCTGCAACAAAAAGTTGCATGTGAGTGTTTAATAGCTGCTGCATCAAAGAAGGATAAGGCGAGAGCCATTATAAATAAAGGTGTAGACATACTTAAAAAACTTTACACCAGTAAAGATGATGCAGTAAGGGTTCGAGCTTTAGTAGGATTGTGTAAAATTGGGAGCTTTGGTGGTGATGATGCATCCATTCGTCCTTTTGCTGATGGATCTACTAAAAAGTTGGCAGAGGCTTGTAGAAAGTTTTTGGTCAATCCAGCCAAAGATAAAGACATGAGAAAATGGGCTGCTGAAGGTTTATCATACTTAACTTTAGATGCAGATGTCAAGGAAAAATTAGTTGATGACAAACCAGCCATACAGTCCTTAATTGAATTAGCTAAAACTGGTGACCAGTCCTGTCTCTATGGTGTAGTTACCACATTGGTAAATTTATGTAATGCCTATGAAAAACAAGAAGTGATGCCAGAAATGCTGGAGTTGGCAAAGTTTGCCAAACATCACATACCTGAACAACATGAATTGGATGATCCTGATTTTGTGAATAAGCGATTGACAATTCTTGGTAAAGCTGGTGTAACATCTGGTCTTGTAGCTTTGTCTAAGACTGAAAGTCACAATTCAAGGGAGCTCATTGCCAGAGTATTCAATGCTCTTTGCAGTCTTCAAGAGCTCAGAGGTTTGGTTGTACAGCAAGGTGGAGCTAAAGTTTTGATTCCTATGGCATTAGAGGGAACAGCTAATGGTAAAAAACAGGCTGCACAAGCATTAGCCAGAATTGGGATAACAATAAACCCAGAGGTGGCTTTTCCTGGTCAAAGAAATTTAGAAGTTGTTAGACCTTTAGTCAGCTTACTTCATCCTGAATGCACTGCTTTGGAAAATTTTGAAGCACTTATGGCTCTTTGCAATTTAGCTGGAATGAACGAAACAACACGAAACAGAATACTTAAAGAAGGAGGATTATCTAAAATTGAACATTATTTATATGAAGACCATTTAATGTTGCAAAGAGCTGCTGTACAATGTATTTGTAATTTAGTACAGTCTGAAGATGTAATAAAAATATATGAAAGTGAGAGTGACAGGTGTAAATATTTATATATGTTGTGCCAAGAAGAAGATATGGAAAGTATTATAGCTGCCACTGGAGCCTTATGTATATTAACATCAGTAAGTAAAAAATGTTGCAGAAAATTATTTGACCTCCAGTCCTGGTTAGAGTCACTAAGATGTTTACTTGCTAATCCTAATAAGGAGGTGCAGTATAGAGGAACCTATATGCTGTATAATATTCTTAAAGATGATAAAGATTCTGCAGCAAAAATATTTGAAACAGATGTAATGGAGATATTGATGGCCCTGACAAAGTTAGACGATGTTGAAATTAAGACAAAGGAATTTGCTAAAAAATGCTTGAGTGTTGCAGAAGAACTTGGCGTTATTAGAAAACCTGATGAAAATTTTTCTTTAGAAGCTATAAGACAGGAACACAATGAAGTTGTAGAAGATGAGTGAGAAGTAAATCCTGAACAAAAAGTGTAATATAATAATTATTTATTATACATAATAATGTTTGTCTGCAAATTAAGGTATATTATTAAAAATTGTGTGTGTTCTAGGCTAGTGTTTTGTGTTGCCCACACTTAGGGACTATCCATAAAGTACGTCACTCGTAAAGAAGGGGGAAGAGGTTGTCAATGTATGACAAGGGTCCTCAGTTTTTTGACATCACATTTCAAATTTCGAAATTTAATCTCTAAATTTAAGAAATTGATATGGTTTGAATTTTTAGGTGTAAAATTGGGGAAAGGGTTCAGAATCAGCATCACCTGTGAAAAGCAACCCCCCCCCCCCTGGAGGGGTTCTAAAAACCATGAAATTTGTGTATTTTATGGATGGTCCCTTAAAAACGGTCACATTAACTAAACAGTTGACTTTGATAAACAAATATAAAAAATAGCAAAAGAAAACTAGCTAAAACATTAGTACAATTGCTATCAATATTTTATCCAGTTTTCTGTTGCTGTTTTTAGACATTTTGTTATGGTTTTTAAATTTCTTTATAAAGGTAAACTGTCTAGTTTATGTGACCATGTTATATAAGTAATAAAAATCTTTACACAGTATTTAAGCATTCAAGGTACGTTTTTAGGTATGTTGTCCAAGTCTGGAAAGTTATTTTTAATATTGTACCCTGGACGAAAATGTACTAAAGACAAGCACACTTTGTATGTGTAAATATTTTTATAAGTAGAAACATAGAGGAATTATATTGTTCTATGGTAGAAGCAATGTATAGTTTGTTTATTTAAAAATTGTGTAAAAAGTATTATATATTGTTAATAAGTTAATGTTATAAGTAATACTACCAAGTAAACATTTTATACAAATCTAATTTAAAGTTTAATAATAAAATTAATTTCTGAAATGTTTGTTTGTTTTTAAAACAGTTTAAAGTTTGTTTTAAACAAAAATTTTATAAATTGTTTTTTTTATAATAAATAAAATGATTAAGGTTTTTTCTGGTATTTTTGGTGTATTATTAATGGCGCCTGTACACTCTCGCCGAGAGAGTCTCGGACGTGACTTAAACTAGGCGAGTGCGCCCATTTACAGTCTCGCACTCGGGCAGCCTCGCTGTGCCTCGGCAATTTATAGATCCCACAAATAATTAAGTAAGTGAAAAAACTCTATGTTGAATGTGGCTCGGGCGACAGTTTCATAGTGAGACTCTCGCAAGAGGCTGACAGAGACGAGGCGAGTGCACCGACTTACAAGTTACACCCATGCATACGGTCGTATTCGCGTGTCTCGGCGAGAGAGTGCACAGCCGCCATTACCGACCGACTTTGAATTCGGATAATAATATGTATTCAGGTACTTTGAGTCCCGGGAAAGGACATAAACCATAGTATTCTTTTTATACCGAAAAAATGTACGGTTCCTGCGTGAGTAACGAATTTGGGAACAACGGCGTTTCGGACATCGTCTCTTAGTACCTGACAAGAATAATTTATAACTCTGTATTTCAACTACCCAAAGTTTTTGTACAAATCTACTCTTTGAAATCTATTTCTTTAGTTTAAGGACTCTTAGGTACAAATACATGACTATAGACAAAATGCTACAATCAATATTTTTTTATTGAACCATAGACAAAATCATAAACGGCGGCAGCGTCTTTTCTTTCATCTGAGAGTGACGTTGTAAAGAACCTTTTAAATTGACAGCTTGATTTGGTTTGGTTTCCGCTGCTGTGCTATTGTGCTATTTTCCTAAAATTTGCTCAAAAAGATCCATACAATGTCGATTTCTACAGCCACAGGTAAATATTTTGTACTTATAAGTCATATTTCAATAGAATTTGAACTTTTTTCCACATATTTGACCCCAAACATGATGGAACTGTGTTTTCGGAGTAATGCCATGGAATCCCATATGGCGGTCCAGACTCCACATGATATAATGACGCTACAAAACAAAATTAAACGTTCATTATACATGTCTGCTAGATAAGCATTGAAAAATGCCTATATCTCGTCAAGTTTTGGAGGTTAAACGTACTGTATAATTAGTAGTAGGTTACGACTATTTCAATTTTTTTTGGCGTCTTTGCTGACGCCGGATAGTAGTCAAATTTTGTAGTCGGGATTTAATTTTGAATCCACAAAAACAGTATACTTCTAGCTTATAAGAAAAACACATTTGCAAGAGTACCATAGAAATCTTAATAATTTTCGAGTCGATTAATTTTTCTCTTCTATTTTCTTAAGGAGGTCAAGATCTACATTATTCTTTTAAGATAAAGGCCTAGCGTTTTTTCACACTGCTTTAAAACGAACTAATTTTTGGTAATAAAGTAATATATAAACAGTTCAACTCTTTCTGGACTGTTTTTGTTATGTTATGATTATCATGAAAATATTAATACAAGTATTACTCAATTCATAACATAAAACCTGATGCCAAAACAAAGTTTTATGATATAAAAACAACCTTGATTATTATATAAAAAAGATTGTAATTACTCATAATAAGTGCTAAATTTTTTAAAATCAAATTGTTCTATTATCATTTCAGATGACCGAACTGAAGGTGATGACGACACATCACAGGGAAGCCACCCAAAAGAGGATAGTAGTGACTCTGAGAATGAGCAGGAAAATGAAACTGAAAACCACAATGATAATGAAAATGATGGTGATAGTGAAATTAATGAAATTGAAAATGAAATAGATCATGAAAATGTGAATGAAATGGAACATGAGAATGTGCCTCAAAATCAAAATGGTGTTTCCATGAGTCCGGAAGTGCATGAAATTACTAGTGATGAAGATGAATGTGTGGTTACAAATGAGGATGATTCCTCTAATTCAAGTTCAGATTCAAATGACAGTTCAGAGGGATCTCAGCAGAGCAACAAAGAAAGAGACAAACATAAAAACGAAGAATCAATGGAAAATGGAGAAGAGTCTGATGTTGAGGAAGTGTCTGTTGAGGATCCTCTTAACCAGGGGAAGAGTAAACCAATTGCTAATGATACAAAAAATTCAACAGAGCAATCAACAAAAGAAACTAAATCACAAGATGGTGAACAAAATAAGGAACCATCTGTTGTTATAATAGACACAAATTCTATATTATCAGGAAAAGGTCCTACACCTGTTCAAAACAAAAACAATGCTAGTACCTTAGACGCGCAAAACTTATGCCAAAGTATTGCAGCCAGAGGAACAACTATAACTCCAATAAGTTGTAAAGCAAGCAGCAATAATGCAAAAAACAATCAAACAAATACAGTTGCACCTCAAACTAATATTTTACCTTCATTAACTGATGATATGTTTGTTGTTGAAGCTCCTTCTTTTATTGTTCCTTATGTTTATGAGAAACCATCAATGAAGCCATTTAGGGAATTTGTTGATAAACTTGGTAAAGAATTAGAAGAGATTAAATTAAAAGAAGAACAGGAAAAACTTGAAAAGGAAAAAGCAGAAAAAGAAAAAAGAGATCAAGAAAGAAAGGAAAGAATTGCACGAGGAGAGGAAGTTGAAGAACCTGCGGAACCTGAGAAAGAAAATGAAACAGATAAAGAAACTAAAAAGTCTGACGATGCGAAGGATAAAAAATCAATGAAAAAACGTAAACGTAAAAATGAGGATGATGATGACTCTTGGGATGGGGAATCATCTTCAGAATCAGAGGAAGATGGTCTTAGCGATGATGACACTGTTGTGATCAAAGATAAGGATGATTCTATAGAGGAAATTAAAGATCCAATTGGTGTAATTTCTAAAGGAATTGGTGGAAAAAGTGATAGCTACTTTGAATGTTCATTGGGTCAGTTCTTTATTAATATTGGTCTAAATTTAGTACAGGAGTATGTACAAAGTGACTTGTTAAAAGTGCAAAATCGTAAACTGTACAAGGAAAAGAAATCAGGTCGAAGTACTAAAGCTACGGAAAGTGCTATAACTTCATTAACTCAAAATTTAGCATTTAGTAAGAAATTAAATGCGCCATATGCCCTTGAACAAAAGAGATGTGAATTTTGTAGCTTTAAAACCGAGTCCATGTTGGTTATGGCACATCATTTAGAAGCTCCACACATGAAAAATAATATCTATAAATGCAACATATGTGCATTTGAGATACGCAGCCCACATGATATTCTGTTTCATATGGAAGCTGAGCACAACACCAGAGGAAGATTGGAAAGAGCACCAGCATATCAGCAGTGTCCAAATTGCCATTTTGAAGATAATAGTAAAACTAAACTAGCACGTCACTTGATAGCCTGTGCTAAGAAGTTCAAACCAGAATTCAATTTAGGACCCCCAATAGAGTGGGAGCCTCCAGCTAAAATACCAAAGTTGACAAGAGCAAGGAATAATGCTGTAGCTCCGTATCAAACTAATTTTAGCAGGTCCCAAGTTGGCATATCTCCTCTTGGAAGGCCACCATTAAATATTTCAAATCCTGTTATTCCTAACATGCCAATTATGGGTAGACCTAGAGGCCGCCCGCCCATGACAACAAATCCAGCTCGAGCTCCAGTATCTGGCGTTCCCATTATTCGTAGTGGTGTGATGATTATGCACAACAATCCTCCTAGTGGAACAACTATATCCAATTATCCCATCATGCAAAATAACCAGAATGCAACACCCAAAATATCTATTACTCCTCTACCGAGAGCACCTCAGCCTTCTTCATCTAATTCTGCACAGAATTCAAAAGCCACCTTTGTGATTTGCGAGATCTGTGATGGGTACATTAAAGACCTGGAACAATTGAGAAATCATATGCAATGGATACACAAAGTAAAGATACATCCCAAGATGATTTACAATCGTCCACCTCTAAACTGTCAAAAATGTCAGTTCAGATTTTTTACCGATCAAGGTTTAGAAAGGCATCTTCTTGGATCTCATGGCTTAGTAACGAGTTCTATGCAAGAAGCTGCTAATAAGGGAAAAGATGCTGGCAGGTGCCCCGTATGTGGAAGAGTTTACCAATGGAAGCTGCTAAATCATGTGTCTCGTGATCACAATATGACTCTCAAACCAGCCCACCTTTCCTATAAGTGCACAGTGTGTACAGCTACATTTGGAATGTATAAGCAGTTCGAAAATCATGTTTATTCAGCTCACAGTGTTGTTGCAAAAAGGGTAATTGACAAAAACAAGTCCTCTGCCCCATCAAAGTCTTCAGAAACCGAGGCAATGCTAAAACCTTTGAAAATTAGCGATGAAATTACTATTATTCCCCAACCTGCTAAATCATCTGTGACGATAACTGCCAAAGGAAAATAACAACAATTTTTTGGCAGTTGAAAATTTGGAAAATAGAACCCATGATATATTATTCAATGCTTTGCAGAGATGCACTTCCGTGATATGGGGCAGTATTGTGTACATAGATCAAAACTGCAACACTATATTATCTGTTTATTAAAGATATTCATGTTGAGAATAAGAAATATAGTGACATTTTCACTAACCTAATAAATGTGAGTGTTATTTTTAACAAATGCTAGAGTTAAGTTGTAAATTGAGTGTATAAACAAAATATAATCAGGACAAGTATTTTCTGACAAAGTTATTGTTAGATTACCTAATACATTATTTGTATTTGTGACTTGTATACTGTTATTTTGTTTGTTTGTCACAAAGATAACTCTGGAGGTAACAAAAATATTGATCTGCATCCACATTGTATGCGAGTGAGTGGGAATGATGGTATGAATGAGCAACATAGAGATAGTTTTTTTAATCATTATTAAGTAATTTATTTGCAACTTCTTGTATAATCTGTGACTATAGGTTTTATGTCTACCTATCTGAACCATTTCTGGACGATATTCAGATTACCAGTTGTAGTAAAATGTAGGTGGACATTAATCATTAATGTAAATCCAATATAATAAGTTGTTAGTTAAGTGAATATTGTAGATTTAATATTAGGTGCATAGAATGTATCAATTCAATATGATTTTACCCAGTTCCCGTGTAAATCTGTTTGTAACAATTGAAAAATAAAGACTAGACAAATAAAATACCTCCTTTTTTGAAGTAGGTTAAAATAATGAAAGAATTCTGCAGTCTTAATAAATTTTGATCTCTGGTTTGACTGGAGTTGATTTGGTAAATGTTTGCTAAATTGTTAAAATGTGTACTTATGAAAGTGATGTAATTTTTTTTATATTAAAAATACAAATTGTAAGAATTTTTTGTCAAAAATACAAAATAAAAACTGACACCTTTTCTACATACTCTTATCCATTGTTTGTGCACTTGTTTCATTGTTAGATTTCGATGACAATGATTTAACACAAAGCTAATAACATAGAGTATTTGTCATGTACCTGTATCTAAATAATTATGTATAGGTATTTGTTATTTTTGAGCCAAGACTGTTTTGTCCACCCGCATAAAAATTACCATTAACTAAATGAGTAATGACAAAAAGCAGTAACCTTGTCTAGAACTTTCCCTTTATTATATTTTAATTTAAAAAACTAGAAATAGGGTCCCGTTTTTACCCTTTGGGTACAGAACCCTAAAAAGTATATATTAAAGGATCATCACAAAATAATTAAGAATTCGGCTTACCAATTTGTTAATGCACTGAAGATAAGGATAACATTTGAATGCTCAAAAATATAAAACTTCAAAATATATTTCTATTTATTTAAAGTAAAAGGTCACTACAAAACAAACTTAGTTCTAATATTTTGTACAAATTAAAATTAAGTACACCAATCTTTCCTTATTTGCATTATAACCAATAGTAGCTATGAATAATGGTTCGATGATGACTTTTATCTATTGCATAGGGTTTTTCGGATTGGGCTCCGTTACATTTTGTAAGCGAATGGTCACATCGATCAAAGACATGTTAGGGAGTATGAAGTCGCGGGCGCTTCGCACGCTGTTGGAAGGTCTGTCGAAGGGATAACCCATGGCGCGTTTGTCGGGGTACAGTCTGTCCTTTAAGCCGCAGAAACTGGATGCCTCCACGCAGCTCAGTGCTGGACTGTTGGTCTGCTCGATCTGTAATTTTTTTTAACGACCGGTTACTTCTTTTCGATAGTTTAATCAGATGAATCAATCCGCAATGGAATGTGCGGTAACATCTTTTTTAACACTCGAGAAAGTCACCAGGTGTAAAAACATGATGCGCAAATCATAAAAAAAGTATATTTTATATTATATGTCTCCCTTATATGGAGGTTACTCTGAAAGTAGCAGACAGCAGTGCTGAAGTTTGACGGTTGCCCATACAAACATTTTGTGACTCCCACAGTGAACTCTTAACTTAACTCTCATACACACGCTAAATAATATCACAGATTACTCATTTTTGTTACAAAACTTACTTTGTCCAGCTCATAGTTGGAGAGCATGACGAAAAGTTCGTACTGTGCGCCGGCTTCAGTGCCCCTCGGCACCAACATGTGCTGGGGCCAGCCACAGCCGCAGAAGTTGAAGCCAGCGAGGTCTGTGCGGCGTGGGTCGCTGCCCTGAATCGACAGGTCTCGGAAGGTCTGCTCGAACGGAATTGTTACGACGGATTCCGTCGACTTGCGAGTTATTTTGTTGTTGCCAGCATTTACTGGAAATATATTTAAAAATCCTTTATCAGAACTTCCAGAAGATTAACCAGAGTAAACGCGCACATTGCAACCAAAATAGTTTGTACAAGTATTCTGTACCTATGTTGTTATTTGCACAGATAGCAAAACTCGGTAATAAACTAAAGACATCAGAGTCTCCGGATCAATGCAAAATTCAAACATTCAAGAAGAGACACCTGCGACTCTTCCGATGGTACGAGTGTCGTTTGACGACGATAGTTGCTTTCTATTAGATGACCCGTCTGCTCGTTATTCCTCTAATTTTGTAAAAAAAATACTTACACGGCACTATGAATCGGTCCATTTCAATAAACATCTTGCGTTGGTCGGCAAATTCCCATGGGATATTGCGTTCATCGAATTTAGGAGCTAAGAATATGCGGCAGGTTGCACGGCGAGCGCTACCAGTGTTGTTCACATCGATTCTGCAGTCATAATATATTTCTTATAGGTATATCTAAGTAATATTCATTTAAATTTAAATAAACAAGGAAGCTGTAAAATTGCCGATACGACGTAATTCGCTAACTACTAAACCTACAGGATTGGATTGATCTTATTAAAATAAAGGAAGTCGACAAGTTAAGTGGTACACCGGATAGTTAGCGATGGTACCAATATTATACAAGACTTTGGGCGCGCTAAAATTTCAAATCACAATTCATTTCCGATTGGATCCGCTAGGGGCGCTGATGTTCGTGTTCTAGAAACAGCCGGCACACCGCTCGCACTTGGCCCTTAAGTGATGACGTCACGAGGGACGCGTGCGGGGCCGGGGCAGGGTGATCGTGAGTAGGTACTATATAGGTACCTACTGGGTATACAAAATGGCGTCCGCGTGGCGTCTATACCATGCCGCTTTTCGACGCGCGCTTGCTAGGAAAAAGAAGCGGGCGACGGTACAGCGAACTTCACAGCGGCGCGCGGCGCGTTATTCCCTCAACCCGTTTTTTTTGGTCTCTCCTTAGCGCTTAAACGTTTCGCAAATCGCTAGTTTGAACTTTCGCGCTAAAGACTTTATTAAGTCAAACTTTATCAATACCATTGATATAAAATAAGTCAAATGATCGATACTAATATTATCAATGCGAAAGTAACTCTGTGTGTTACGCTTTCACGCCTAAACAACTTGACCGATTTTGATGAAAATTGCTAAGGAGATACTTTGGAGTCATAAAGGACATAGGACATACGTTATATCTCGAAAATGTATTTCGCGCGATAAATGAGAGTTTTGGCGCGCTGTAAAAGAAACTAGTTTAATATAATTATATAATTTAAGTACAATGTTCGCTTACACGTATTGGAATGGTCTGTGGTTGAGGTGAGTGAAGCGCACGTATACGGGACCACGGTTGGAGAAGTCGAGACCACGTGAAAGGTCTACATCACTCATCATCCAGAAGGTATTCAGTGTGTTGGGCTGACCGGTCGTACTTTCTATTCTCACTGATGATATTTGCACTCCTGGGTTTTCCAGCTACAAGTAAATGTTAACTATTTTATTTTTTTTACTCAAAAGTCAGAGAGAGCTAGCTGAAAAGAACTCAGCATAAAAATGGTTGTTGCATAAACTGGCTCAGCTTTTAGGACTCTCTGATGTTGTATGTTTATATCGGTTTGTTATATAATGTTAAGGGCCTCTTTCACCACTTACCGATAAGTGTCGGATAGTCTATCCACAACTTTTTTTTCGCAGATGTTGTATGGAGATTCTGTCAAATAAGTTGTGGATAGTCTATCAGAAACTTATCAGTAAGCGGTGAAACAGGCCCTGAGTCACAAAATATGCCTAATAATATGGTATAAAGTATAACAGACCTCAGAGCGTGTGTATGGTCGGACCGCTGCCGACTCCTTGAACTTGTGGAAGATGTCGTCGACGAATGCATGCCAGCGGTAAAATATCGGGTCTCTCATGTTAGTTGCCTCATCGGCCATTACGTTAAAAGATTCCTGGAAACAATATGCGATAATTATTATTATAACAAAAATTAAAATAAATCAATACAATAATAATGAAAGTACAGACGTAAGATGCTGCAGTATCGTAAGAAAAATTCTTACGATTTATAACATTCTTACTTTAGCCGGTATTTTAATTTTTATTTTGTATACAAATTTTTTTTTTAAATTGTGCTGTGCAGTTGATTAATAAGTTACTAAACCATTTTGCATGTTACGATAAAGCGGATAATATTAACTCATAAGTCATAGTAGATG
The DNA here is from genome assembly GCA_026546445.1 of Cyclargus thomasi. Taxonomy (NCBI): domain Eukaryota; kingdom Metazoa; phylum Arthropoda; class Insecta; order Lepidoptera; family Lycaenidae; genus Cyclargus; species Cyclargus thomasi. The sequence goes on along the minus strand of JAOTAV010011686.1, from coordinate 6,877 downwards.
AGAACAATATTGTCGATTGTGTGCGCCGGGTCTCACAAACATCAAGTATGTAAGTTTTCTAGTAAACTGTATAGTTGGTGTGGTACACTAGTAAATAACTTACCAAGTAACGGTTGGTCGGGTCGTGCATGTATCCAGTGATGTTATGTCCCTGGTTGTGGAGATCTCCGTAAAAATCGCGATTGGGTGACAGAATGCTGGCCTCGAAAATGTTTCCAAGCAAGTCGATATCGAGGGGTTGTTGAGAACCGTCGGGCTGTAAAGAAATATTTAAGATTTGCTTATTCAGACTCCAGAAACCACGTTATAACTGATATTCATCGATTTTTAAAACTATAGCAGCTATTTATACATATAATAGAACAGTAAAATTGGCGTGTCTGTACATTTAGTATTTTAAAAAAAATTATCAATGTTGGGGTCATGTAAGGAATAGTAATAAAACACAAATCGAAAAAACGTTGTCTGTTAATCTGTTTGTACGAGCTAATCTCCGGAACAACTGGACGGATTTTAATAAATAATTTTTTGTTTAATAGTTATTAACTCTGGGCAACATATGGGATACTTTTTATCCCTGGAAAATGTGCGGTTCCCGCGTCACATACAAATTTTCGCGCAACGAAGTTGCGGGCACCAATTAGTAGATAATAATCAGATGGAGGCAGAGCAGGCGTTAGCTCTACCAGCGCCCTGTGCGAAAATTCTTAGGCGCTCTCTAAGTTAAATTAAAACTTTAACGTGGCGTGTGGACTGCGTGGTAGTGTGGCGCAGCTTTTCACCTGGCGCGGGTGATCGCTAAGCCTCGACCTCCCTCCCCCCCTAACGCCGCTACTGAATATTATATATATAACCTATCTCTATCCTCTTTAATACCAGTAGTATCTCAACGGCATGCACTCATCTGTTGTATCAACTTACCAACTTAACGAAACCGCTCGAGATAGCGTCTTCAATATTACGCCTCCATCGGTTCATGTCAGCGATGGTGATTTTGATACCGTCAATTGGCCTGTCCACGTCCGACCAGGACATGTTGGCCTGCCGTGGGGGCCAGCCGCGAGATGACGTGAGGCTGTCGAGCTTGGGGTAGTACGCCTCGGGGATCGGCTCGGTGAAGTTGCTGAATTTCTTCACCCGGGGCAATGCGTTGTTCAAACGCTCACCGTTGTAGCTAATCAGATAAATAATGTTTAGTGCCCGTATTAATAGTCAGCGCTAATACTAAGAGAAAGATAAAAAAAAATGAAATTCTGTTTTCATATATCTTCAGTCTCTTTAATAATGTTAACAGCATTTAAAATTATATGATCACGCTTATTTTCTATGGATAAGCGGATTATGTTCATGGATCTCGGATCTCGCCAAGCCAAGCTTTTCAATTCCGGAAGAATGTTTAACGTTTTTGCTCATATTATAATATGAGCAAAAACGTATACGTAAACGTAACGTAAACGCAGGGTGTCACAAATTAAGTTAAAGTACGTCATAATTATAATAAGCGTGTGTATGTCGATATATCTGGCTTTTGCGATAGAAGCTGTGCTTAGAGTAAATGTTGCCATGAACTGTTCTTGTAAATATCTAAATCTGTATTAATGAAAATGTGTGTTTGTTGACAATAAAAATATAATTATGACGTGTTTTTATTATTCCTTATACATATTATGGGGTTTTTTGCGAGACTTATCACAAATAAGCCCTGCCACCATTGCGGACGCCTGGATGAGTGAGTCGCTTGTACTTTATAATCTATGTAATCTCTACGGAATCTCTGTGTAGAGATTATAGAGATTGTTAATTTATGATGTTTATTTACAACGTCCATACAGTGTTTTCTAGCTTTGGTAGGTTATACATATAGGTTCATGATCTCACCGTGCAATCATCTGCTGATGCATGTAGTAGAACAGTTCGCCTCTCCTGTCCTTGGCAACGATGCGTCGCTGGTTGGATGTGAACGGGTACACGAGATGCCAGTGCCAGTGGTGAAGGTTGATGCCGATGTCCTCGCGCCAGTAAGCCAGTCGGTGCTCCACGTCCAAGTCGGTCGCGGTGAAGTCTCTTGGTATGATAATGGGAGTACGCTGTGGATATCATTTAAGCTAGAGAGTTGCAATTTTCACAGATTATGTATTCCTAGCTGTTGCCGCTATAACATATAACAAAATAAATTAAATATTTAAGTAGAGCCCTTAAACAAAAAACGTTTTTGCCATATTTTTTCATAATAGATGTCGCTGTTGGTCGTATATATCGCGCTATTGCTTACACTACGTGGTCTTTTATAGTTGGTTTACCTTCAGAAAAACTTTTTCATTATTTTGCTCCATACTAACTACATAAACGGAACTCTTCGTGCGCGAGTCCATCTCGCAGTTGGTAAAAATAGAAAATAGATTACCGGGGCTCCCGCTGCGGCAACGGCGGCCGTCTCCCGCGCTTGGGCGAAAACTTGCGAGTTGACGAACTTGGACGGGAACGTCTCGGCGAAGTTTTGAATCGGCACATTCTGGGTGTCTTTCCTGAAATAATAGTACGTTGACTTATTATGTGTCGCAATAACTTCTTTGTTACTTAATGTTCATAGGGACTATGGACTTCACTACGGAATAATGACGACTTTTAACTTAGTAACTACAAGTTACTAAGTTAAAAGTCGTCAGTCGCCTTTTTTTCGTCACAGATTATAAGTGTAGCAATTTAAATAGTATTTTATATAATCAGGTAATATTTTATATAAAGGAAAGCGCAGGGTAAGTTTTTAATGGCAGACATATTAAACATTCATTATTTCACTAAATAAAATATTTACAAACCGGCAGGGAGACTATAGAGAGTGTTTCTTTTAAAGAGGCTATAAAAAATGTTTATTTGAGATTTTTTTTAACTCCCGATGCTATTTAATTTTGGAAGCAATATTATTTTATATGAGTGTCCAGTTGAGTTTCTTATCAAATCATGATATTACCTGTGCATTAGAGCCACGGAGTAACAATAGTTGAAAAGTTGCGGGTTAAGATTTGCCCGGGCGTAAACACATAGGGAAAGGAAATCCTGCAGTTGGCCCTCGGGTACGGCTATAAAAAAACACAATAAAATCAAAAATATATATATTTTATTTTGTACGGTCACGAAAATGAATTATTTTCTAGCTCGATATTCCTTGTAATTTTTCGCATTCTAAAACCTCTTGCGGAGTCTCTTTGTTATATGTACGAATAATTATGCTTATAAGAGTGGATTTTAACAACTCACATTTTTATCTAATTTTGGTGAAAATTTTCTGTTTATGTTTTTTTTTGTACTATTTGATTTCATGCGTTAAAAAATACAATTTTTAACTAAATAATTATCAAGAAAAACAAGAATATTCATTAATTTTGTTATCATCGATTTTGTAATTTTGGTGTCTATGAGATAAGTAATAATAAGTATGAAAGGAGACAATTTTGGTGAATCTACAAATTCCACCAAATCCACCAAAATTAGAATTTGCGAGAAAAAGAAATCTTAAAAAAAACTACGTGCACTAAAATATAAACACATTTACTAAACTTTATAAGAACGAACGAAAACTCTAGCGTTACACAAAATAAAAACAAAATATTGTTGCCACAAGCATTATAATTAAAGTTTGCCGAAACTGCATAAAATCGGGGGTGCTGGAATGAAACGGATACGAATTATTTTTGACAGGAAACTGGTAATGATATAGCACAATTCACTTCATAAGTGTGTGGGTGTGGCTAAACGAAGTGAATGACGTATTTTTTAAGCTTTACAGATCAAAGGTATTTTGCAGAAATTTTCATAAATACCACTAAAATTGGTAAATTCTCGGCAACAGAACTAAATTAATATGTGAGTACTGTACGTACTGTAGTTTAGTTAGCAGTAAAATTTATAATTATTAATATAATTTATAATTAAAGAGTTACTTATACAAAACGACTACATAAAGATAAAAATCTGATCCAATGTCAATTTTCAGATAAGCGATCCTAATATAGCAAAATAATTAGGCGACAAGCCACCAAAATTAGAAACGCTTGCTTATGTTTCATTCTCAGAAAATCATTATTATTTTAAAAAAACAATTATATACGTAATATTTTACTATTAAAACTAGAAATAAAGACGATATCTTAAAAAAATTGCATAGTTTTCAACCACACCGCGCAAAAAAGTGGTTTGGGAAGATCGGTCATAACGAGAATTAAGAATAAATAAAAAACTGAAATAGAATAACGAGAGGTGATAAAAATATATCCTTGGTTAACGGTTACTTAGATTTGCGTAATTGAGAGTAATATACACAATAATTTTACCTACGGAATTTACTCATGTCAATAATGTGTATAACGGAAGTTCAAAACAAAATATATCGACGATTAATTCATTTAAAAATTGTTTAAAACAAACAAAATGGTCTTAAATTCCTATTTCCTAGGTATTTATCACAATATACCCACCCAATAGCTCATCAATAACTTCGTCAGCCATCTCCCGGTGAGCGGGCAGCAGGATGGAGAAATCGACATCTAGTGGCAGCTTCTTGGCTTTCGTGAATTTGGGAACCCTCTTCAGCTTGTTGAGTGGTATCAGCATGTCTGCTTTTTCACCAAATCTGTTGTTGATTTCGATGCCATTGTTTTGGTAGTTGTCACTCTGAAAATTAAATAAAAGTTTTCATCGTATTTAGATGCAAATGCAGACGCGGCACAACTAGTACCTACAGAATGTAGCTAACTTTAGAATAATTCATATTATTTGCAAAGGGCCCTGGTAATTAGACAGTTTAGGTAAGACTAGGTAAAATAAAAATTCTGTTTTTAGAGTTCCGTACCCAAAGAGTAAGTAAAACGGGATTACGGGACCCTATTTACTAACACTTTGACATCTGTCTGTCTGTCCGCCGCGTGACGCGTCTGTCTGTCTGCAGGCTGTATCTCAAGAAGGCCAATATAGCTAGCTTGAAATTTTCAAATTTTACTAAGTATTTAAACAATAGTTAATTAATTAAGGCTCGCATACAAAAAATACAATTATTTAACTTGAAAAAGGTCTTTAAAAAAATGTATAAAAAAGAATTACCAAATGAGTTTCACTAAGTTGAAAAACAGCGTTCTCATCGCCCTTCGGTGAAAACACTGGTTCGTTCGGGCGATCGAACAACAGCTTCAGACTATCCACGACGTTTGCCATTATTGACAAAAACGCTAAAGAAACAATCACTTCACAGTTAATGTGAAGCGATATTAAATTTAAGAAATTTCGACGCCGTTTTTATATTATTATACAACAGAGGATACGCGTGCAAAAAACATAGCGAAAATGTGAGTGCAAACTGCATACCACAGCAGGATGCGATATTTTGACCACAACCGGCAATTTCGTTATTGTAGACCTGCGGATGTTATTCAGAATATAATATGAAAACTGATAATGCCCGTTGATAAGTAAACTAATTGTTAACCACAACATCAACATTTACAGTACACCGTCTCCATACATGACTATGACTATGTTTAGGACATGAGACCTAAACATGAGTAAGTATTTTTTGTAAAAATTAAAATGTTATCCTTATTGAGATTTATAGGACAAAAAATGCCACCTACTTCGATATTGGTTTCATTTTGTACCGACATCGGTCTAACGCCCATGTTATCGCTGCTTTGTAACAGCAAAAATTAAACGTGTAGTCTACGTTATAAAGTGGCATTTTATCGGGCCGAAATAATCTCGTTGACGGTGACGAAGTACGGTGGACAAACGGTCTAAGAGTTGAGCTCCAAATCCGGAATTCAGAAACGCTATTCACCCAACTTAGTCACCCTAACAGGTAGTTTATTAGTCTAGAGACATTAATCATAATTTACAAACATTCTTTATCACTTATTACGAAATCCTATAGTTAAAAATGTGGGCCTTAAAATCGGGCCAGTGGATTAGGCGTAAAAAAGTAACATTAAATTGTTATGGTGGCACCCGGTGTGGAAGCAGGGTGTGTGCATGGTATCAGTACTTCGGATGGCTAACCTAACCTCACTCAGATTGGGTTGAGAAACACATCATGCTGGGTACCAACAACAACGTTCGCCTCGTATGGGTCCCGGGTCACAGCTATGTTCTCTGTAATGAAACCACTGACGAACTGGCTAGGCTAGGGTCTGAGAGTCTCATATACGGTCCGGAACCGGTATGCGGTATAATTCCCAGTACCACCAAGCGAGTACTCGAGGAGTAGGGATTAGCGGGAAGCAATGGACTGAGACCCCTGGCCTCGAGCACTCTAAGGCACTAATTCCTATAGCTTCAACAAAAAACTGTCAGAATTGGTGCTCACTATGGGGAGGAACCAACTAAAGATCCCTACCAAAAGCCTAACTGGGCACTGCAAGCTTAACAAACACCTCAAGACGTCTGCAAGAAGAAGGATGAGACATCTGTCCATCTTCTTCTTGACTGTCCTACTCTACTACAGAGCAGGAACAGGCACTTTGGGCGTTACGATTGCTCCACAAAGGAAATTCGTAGATTAGGTTAGCGGCTATCAAAACAACAACAAAATTGAATAAAACAATGGGACCAAGACACAAAACAATTAATTCAAAATCAAGTGTATTAAAAAATAATACTTAATGAGTTAAAGTCGCGGTCTCGGAGCGACGAGCGGAATAGCGCGTGTGTAACATGAAAACTTTTGTCTAGTTATGTTTCGGACAAGGATAAGGATAATAGAAATGAAATCAAAATGTTCCGAATACGAATCCTTTTTTTGTAATTAGATTTTCAAATATTTTAGAAAATTTTAATATTTATTGACCAAGTAAAGTTATTCCTCTATATTGCATTAATAAAATCGAGATAA
>JAOTAV010011675.1:0-22612 GCA_026546445.1 Cyclargus thomasi | reverse complement strand
ATTTTATTTTATATTTTATTATATTTACTGCTTTTGGTCTTTTAGAAAAGTTAAAAAATTATTCAGTCTTCTGTTCGTATTGTGATTAAGATATTCTAGAATCTAGGCTCTACTTTGATTATAATTTATAACCCAGCTAAGTACAATACTTATACTATTTTGTATTCCGTGCTAATTCTAATATTTAGTTCTATCAAAAGCCTCGGACAGAGGTTGTAGCAGTTGTTATTTTTAACAAAGCTACAACGAAAATCGCGTTCGAAACTGTATATTTTTCATCGCAAGTAAAAACATACAAAATATTTTCATACAACCTTTATAGGTTGTATGAAAATATTTTGCGTCGTCCGAGTCGGACATGCGTACGTATGGTTCTGTACACAACGCGGCGGCTAACAAAGATGGCTGCACTATGGTTCATCTATATTTTATTTTATTTAGAAACTTACTTTTATGTTATTTTTAACGTCAGTACCTATAGGTATTTTGAAAGAAATTAACAGAGAAATGGGTAGACAAGTCTACTAGGTACTGTAACCCTTAGAAGCTTTCAAAAGAGTGTAAAGCTGTTAAGCTCATTACGATTCCTAAGGCCTCTGCATAAAGTCGTGTTTTTAAAAACTCTAGAATTTTCAGTAACTTTGCTTGATATCTGCCATCAGACACTTAACAGATAATTTTAATGTAACAATGGGCTTAAGGCTTCTAAGTACCTAATAGCTCCTAGCCTTCTAAGCTGCATTTTTGTGTTTTTTAATTATTTGTTTATTTTATTTATGCATGCATATTATACATGCACATTTAAAAAATCTATATAATAGCAATTAATTTGATGGCACCAACCCCTACCCGTATGAAACCCTAAAGCTCCGGATTTTACCTAATCCCACGGATCCCTAAAGAAGCATCTGAAATAAAAATCGAGCTATTCTGTATGCTCCAGCCCTGATACATCCACAAACTAATTGGGTTCCAGCTCAAACCGCTAGCTTAAAAATTAATTGGATTTTTCCGTCGAAGTTACTGCGACGTAGCAGCAAGTAATACTATGTCACGTGACCTGACCTTTTTTTTTTTAAATTAGTTGTGCTAACAAAGCCGTTGAGAATTTCCATTGGCGGCGATGGTTGCTTCCCATCAGATATGCCATCTGATCGTTTGTCTTCATGAAAAAATCTTTATGAAAAATTAAAACTCACAAAGTTTTCCCCTTGTTTTAATTTTTATTGTAGACTTAATTTGTTTTTTTTTTAATATATCTCTGTTTCGGCTAAAAACTTTGAATTATTGCTTTCGAGAAAATAGTTCCTTTTAGTAATATAGTCTTTTTGTGTGCAATTATTATATAGTACTTGAATAGTGAAATAACACCAAAAGCGGAATTTAAGTTTTTAAATACAAAATAGAAAACTATTCACTATTTAAATTAAAATTTTGATGCACAATTTGCTAAAAGCTTGCTCTATATCGAGTCTCTAACTTTTCAATAGCAAAGTGAAAACTAATTTTATTTGCGCAGCACTTTGGGTTTTCGCGAAATTATTAAACGCGCATTTTAATGATCGAAAGCCATAACGATTTTGACCTTAGCTTGATCAGAACTAGTCTAAGTTCGAGTAACATGTAATCCTGCGGAAACTGTACATGTTTAAGTACTTTTGTAATTTCTATTAATTAAATGTATAGAAATAAGGTTTGGATATTCATAATATCGTGATATTAGTATTCTGTTGATACAATGTGTAATCATGGATCTGTCATAATACAATATTATAGGGTAGTGTATCTCAAAATGTCTATCTAGAAAACTAGAATTCGACTGCGGGGTACACAGAGACAAAATAAATGTGCTCAGGCGCTACGTGATCGGCGATTATCGTCGATCGTTAATCGTCACAATTATCGGGTATGCATCTTCATAATAGGGAAGATGCGTGTAAAACAAAATTTATTGAATGCAAATTGCATTATGATAGTAGGCTTAAAAATTCACAGAATGACAAAAATCTGATAATGTAGACAAAATAAGTAATATATTAGCGATTTAAGTTTTCTCCCCCTCTTTCTCTCAAAACGTAGTTTAGTATGAACTTTGTATGGAGCTTATAGACACAATCAATATCTGATTTCTCTTTCTAACCGATTACTTTAAAGGCTTGTTACTTTGCTGTTTTCAATTTTATCAAAAACTCATTAAACTTTATCGTTTTTCAATGACGATAGTTTTATTTAAAGAAAGGAAAAAAATCATACATATTCCCTATTGTTCGTATTAGGAACTTCGTCGATAATATGCACTACCAATACCATGGGAAAATATATTGTTTTATTTTGTTCTTTTGTATGTTAATTAATGCATGGGTTATGTGTGTGTGTGTTTTTTTTTAACTTTATTTATATTTGGTTAAAAAAGTGTATGTGATGTCTGATATTTTTAAATAAATGTCTTTTATTATTAATGCTCTGCCCTGAAATTTTCTCTGAAATCACGTTTATGAGTGCGGCACCGCCGCGCCGGTACGGCGGAGATACTACTTTATATTATTATACTATGGTTATGCCCTTAATTAATAAGCCCCGGTCTCTATTGTTCGTGTTATATTACAAACTAATATTAATGGTGTTATTACACGTTGAATACTGATTATTGCCAATACAATTTAAACCCAATAATACCTTATCGAAATTGCTTATTTAACGAAATTTCCGCTATTAAATTTCCAATATTTTGACCCGTATTTATAATATTCTAATGCAATGTTCATTAAACTTCGTTAATTAAGTTATGTTTTTTATCATACAAATTCATTTTGAGATTTCTGCTATAAATTACGACGTGAGCGGCGCGAAATGATGGCATTTACAACGCGTGTTATTAACCAAGAGCTAGTAGCAATTTTTGAGTAGGTATTTGAATCAAGCTAAAACTTCGTCATGAATCTCTCCTATTACACCCCAATACGGAACTGCAAACTTGGCTGGTGAGAAGCGGGGCTAAAAAAAAAAAACAAAAAAAAAAACCTTTATAAATCCAAAAATATTTCTCAGAATCTGATTATTTAATGATGAAAAATCGTGTGTTAATATTTCAAGTTCCAACAAATACATTTTTATATTTTAATTTATATTTGTAAGCAGTTTTCTTAAACAATTTTTGCACGCGCATCGCAATGTTAAAGCCGTGGGGGCATTAAAGTAGTCTAAATCATATGACTTATAATTTTTTCTTTTTTTTTAAATATTCAAGCACAACATATTAAAATACATATTGCCTTCCTTCATTGCGATCTTTGAAATATATATATATTTTTAACTTTAGGTAAAATGTAGGGAAAGCCCCGCTTTTTATCAGCCCGGTCTGCAGTGCCGTTTTTTCGTCATTGGGGTGTAATAGGAGAGTTATATGACAAGGTTTCATCTTGCCCCAAATACCTACTCAAAATTTGCTATCAGCTCTCAGATTAGTACAAAATATATTCCATACACAATTTACCAACACCCGCTTTCATTTAGTATTCCTCGATCCTTGAAGAAATTCAACAAAAATATACAGAAGTTGCACCATATACTCGTACTTCTAAGTGTCACTTGTTTTTTTTTATAAGAATTAGGGTTCAAACGAGCTCGAGCTGTTTATAAAAATTAGGGGCCAACGGATCACTTGATGGAAAGCGACTGTTTTCGGTCATGGACACTTGTTACAGCAGAGGTATAGGACAGTTGGACGCCAATAAACAATACCATATTAACCCACAAAATAACAAAAACCGAATTATGCACCTATCTGGATCGTAACAAAACACGTCCGATCAGCGATCACGTTTAAGTTATGAAATTTATTTTTCTTCTCTCAAACCTTTTGATAGCTTTTACTATCTTTTATAAAACATTTAACCTTTAATAAAAATAAAAGCAGACATTACTGTAGGTAGACGGTAACTTTCTAGCCCTGTATATAATTCATTTGATTGTTTATTTCGAAGGCCATCTCCAATATGACGGTTTCCCCTTTTTCCTTGACATTTTGTGTGTTTAAATATCACCATTGTAATTTATTGATACCAAATCTAGTCAATATAATGTCCAACAGAAGTTTATTTTATAAGCTGGGGATTTTTGGCGATGAATCAATAATTATAATTATAATTAGAATTAGAATTAGAATTAGAATTAGAATTTCTTTATTGCAAGAATGTAGTTACAAATGATCTTAATAGTTATTCTATCCAATCATCCTATTTCATAATAATAATCCCATTAATATTGATGTGATATGAGTGAAAGTTTGCTTTCTTAGATTTTTGTGCGCGAATCACGCCTAAACTATTAAACGGATTTTGATGGGTAGGTATATATAGAATTATTCTAAATGAATACTCCCTAATAAATGATAGATTTTCAAGCAAGTATCAGATGCCTGAAATGCAAAAGGCTCGTTTTTCAAGCTCCTGTCAGATGCCCGGGTTACACGATGCTAGTTTTCAAGCTTGTGTCAGATGCCCGGGATTCACGAGGCTAGTTTTTCAAGCTCACGTCAGATGTCCGGGATACACGAGGCTAGATAATCAAGCTAGTGCCAGATGCTTAGGATACATGAGACTAGATTTTATATGGTATACACGAGGCCAATTTTTCAAGCCGGGTATGTAGATTTATAAAGCGTCAAGATTTCACACGTAAGTGCGTACAGGAAACTCATAACATTCTCTTTTCTTAGCTCACCAGTTATTATAACAGACGTTTCTATTTATAACAGGTACGAAGCGCTTTCAAACCAGACTAAATTAATGAAGGTGTTTCATAGTAAAGTCGGAGTGTACTCTTTCTGCAAATATTTAAACACTTCTTTCTACATTTCACAGTAATAAAACTTTACTTTTATGCAGTTATTCAATTTTAATAAAAATTTTACCCATTTACCCATTTACTCATTTATAAAAATATTTAAATATGTTTAACTAATCAAGGTTCGCCATCCCTTTCTGTTGTGTGACGTTTTCAATATTACAGAAAGAGACTGCTAATCTTGATTAGTTAAACACCGTTTAAACATTTTTATGAATAAGGAAAGATTTTGCTTTTATACGATGGTTTTTAATAAAATCATCATTTGGTGTACTTTAAAGTTTTCTTTTGCAATGTTAAGATTTACATTAATTCTGAGGCATTTCATGTGAGTTTACGGGTGGTCCAACTTCTCTAATCCCCTATCCCTATTCCCTCATAAATGGTCGGCAATGCACTTGCGACTCTTCGGATGTCGCAAGTGTCCATGGGCGACGGCAGTAGTTTTCCATCAGATCCACCCGTTTGTTCGCTTGCTCCCTAAATATTATTAAATAAAAAAATATCTACAGCCGAACATATAACCTCCTCGTTTATGGAAGTCGGTTAAAATAACAAACTAATGAGAGCTATAAAGATAAAAAAGTGACCTAATTTATACCTTTGCGTTTATAAGTCAACATGTCAAGTTATATGATGTAGCTTTTTCATTTCCTTCACGTTAAGCTTCGTAACATATTACCTTAAGCCGGGTATAACATTTGTGTATGAACTCGCTGACCTTTATAATCAATGCTAATGGTGTCCCTTACAGTAAAATAGGTTGGTTTTATGTTACATCTTCATTGTGTTGATGGCCTAAACTGCTTCGCGCGAAAGTATCTTTAATGTTGCCTGAAGTTACTAGCTATAAAATAAAGAAGTTTACACTCGATATTTTATTCTAGTGTGAAATTTTTCTCACATCCTGAGAATTGCCCCCCAGTTGTTCGAAAAAATTAGCGCGTATGTTTATACGCGCTAATGTCCGTTTGACATATACACAAATATGTTTATTTTTGTTCAAAATTGTTTTCTATCAGTTGAGAACACTGATAATTTTGTAAACATATTAATTATTTGTAAAATACATATTTTTTTGCTTACGAAAATAAATATTAAAGAAAATTAAGTATGAACGTTTTTGAAAATTTTAATTTCAGAATTTGACCTATCTTTTAATTATATGTACGACGTATTATTTTTTAAAAATGTTTTACTAGTCTGTAAATGTTAGCCCATCCAAAAACATACACACGCAATCTAACTAACAGACACATAAACTTTCACATTAATATAAGTATGGATACTTGTGTATTCCTTTCAGGAAGATCCTATCAGATCTGCCCAGGAAAATAAACAGGGTCCACCATGGTTGTTAACAATAATGACGACTAAACTAGATTATTGATCCATTAACATCGTCAGTTTATTATGAACGCATAGCGGGGGAGCACTTTAGAAAATTGTAAATGTACTTCAACTTGGTCACAGCGCTCGTACGGTGAGGGTAACATGATAAAACGTATTTGAAAAGACTTCGCGCCCATCTCCATACAAAACGCCATCGTGTTTTCCTACCACTAAATCTTATTCAACTTTGATGATTTCTCGCTATGCTATTGTCCTTATAGAAAGCTAGGCTTGTATGTTTAAATTTGACACTTATGATGATGATAAAATTCGATGAAAAACAAAAAAAAACGATTTTCAGATGTTTATAACTCTCTAGCTTTTGTTGGCGGGTTCGCTTGCATAAAATTCGAAAATCGCACAAACGAATGAATATTTTTGCAAAGTCCTAAAGACATGCAGATCCTCGCTGCCAGCAGTCGCGAATGGCGACTTATAAAAATTTAAATAAAATACCATCTTATGATCTGAGCATTTCTTAATGACATTATATGTCTAGTTGCCCATGACGCAGCTGAGGAGCAAAATCAAACCTGTAGCTTAAAGTGGCATTTTATTTGATTTTTTATGTGTCGCGGCCGTTTGCAACGAGGATCAGAAAATAAAATTTAGAAACATAATGTTTTTCAAAGACAAAAACTTAGTTTAATTGAAAGGATAGTAAGAAACAGGCTACTTTTGGTCTGATTATGACATGTTTTCAGAGAATATTCACATTTTTATGCGATTTTTTTAATCGTCACGAGCGAAGTCGTCGACAAAAGGCAGTAGACATATAATAAGTCCCAGCGGTGGTATTATTTCTAACTTCGCATAGTGCCAGTGACAGGGGTAATGTTTCATGGAAAATTTGACAAATGTGCAATGAACGTTGCCTCATTGTTTCAGGTCACGGAAATAAGACACAGAGAAAGCTGCAATCATTTACTTCGATCATTTATATCCATTTGATGTTTAACCGTGAATGGGCGTCGGCACGAATGTGTTTCAGTTTAGTAAGCTGAATTAGGATAGTGTGTATTTATAAATTGAAAGAGGTTTAGGCCTGGCTTCTAATTAGGTTAAAAAATATAAGTTTTTATATACGTATACTGGAGGTCGCGAAATTCGGCCATAAATATTTAAATCCATCGTGTAGAAGAGCTATAAAAATATATTCTTAATTCAATTTGGCATTAAGGTCTCGTTACCAGGCCATTAAATTTTAATAAAAAACCATAGACTTCAACCATAAACAACAGAGTAATTCGTGTATGATTCTCGTGTCACGTCAAAATATTGTAGTGCGTAGCGTTTTATTTATTAAAAATATGCAAGACTATAGCATGTTTTAAAATAATATTGGTATTTCACGCTCCTTCTTACGCGAGTAATAATATATTTTGTTTGTCTTTCTTTTGGGCCCTAACGAAGCAACCAATCGACTCTATTTTTCGAATTAGCTTACTTGAAAGAATGGAGAGTAACACTGGATTGGATGGAAAAACATAATGAAGCTTAAATATTCGTGATTACATAATTTTCGAATTCCACGCAAGCGAAGCCGCAAGCAAAAGCTAGTGTGTAAATAAATAGTTTAAACTCACGTTAATATGAAACAAAGAAACATAAATGGTTGGCAATCATTTATAAGTTACAATTAGTTTTCTAATGGTTCCATCCATTTTGAGGTTAGCTTTATTGCTTTGGATCCGGGCACTACGGAATGCGGTGTTGTTTTATGGGTTGGAAGTTAATGCTTTGTGTGTTTTAAAGCCTCCAAGGTACCTACTTTAGTTATAAAAACTATAAGTAATTTATAAATAATAGCAAAAGATTAAAAAAATAATCGACCTCTAATAAAAAGTAGACTATTATTTCATTACTTTTACAGTTGTGATAGTAACCATCTTAGATATATATAATAAAAATATTGGAGTGTCTGTACATTTAATATTTTTACAAAATATACATGCGGGGGTACTAAGGAACAGTTAAAGAACAGATATCGACAAAAATTTTGTCTGTTTGTACGCGCTAATCTCAGGAACCACTAGACGGATTTTAATAAATCTTTTTTTTGTTTTCTTAAATTTAATAGTTATTCTCTACGATTTCGAACTTCGAACGAAACTGATATGCGGTCGAGAGCTATAAAAATATCGTCAAGTTTATACTCTACGATCTCAAGTATTAAAATCCAGTAATAGTTAAATATTAGACTAAGAAAAATGTTATATTAATTTTTTGTTCATGGGAAAATTCCCTGCGAATAAACATTACAAAGACATCTTTATAAAGCCATTTTATTACGTGATAGCAAAAGATAATAACATTTTTTACGACGGAAATAAATTGATCCTTTGTAGGTCTATAATGTCATAGATATTAAAAATCTCCGTAATATTTTTATTGCTAACGTATAATGGATTATCCAAGGGAAAATCCACGAAGCCGAGTAACTTACCCTCATTTCAAACGGCGAAGACAAATGAACCACGAAATTGTTATTAATGTCAGAAGAATCTGCGGGTAGATCGATTTATTTTAAACTACCCTCGCCAGTTATTGAGAATATTTGTTTAATTACAGGAGGTAGCAAAAGTAAGTGATAATACTTTAGGCTATGTATGTGTCGCTTTATATAGAGTTCACTGTGAAAGTAGCAGCACTGATAGGGAAAAAATGATTTTTTAATGATATTTAGAGGGCAAGCAAGCAGACGGGTTACCTGATGGAAAGCAACCTCCGTAGCCCATGGACACTCGCGACATCTAAAGAGTCGCAAGTGCGTTGCCGGCCTCTATGAGGGAATAGGGATAAGGGATTAGAGAAATTGGGCCACCGGTAAACTCACTCACTGAACGAAACCGCACAAAGCCGTTTCAAGTCAGTTTTCTGTGAGGCCGTGGTATCACTCCATGCACAATGGCTTTCCCACGGCAAAAATTTCTATCTTGTATAGACCAGCTTCTAATCCATATGGCTGGGACGCTTGCCTATACAAATAACAAATATATTGTTCGCTTTCAGATTGCTATTTTTACAGTGAATGTACGAACTACGAAAATACGAACCCTAAAATTATGACTTAGTTTTCTTAGAGTATGTACAAGTTTTTGCCCAATGACGAAAACTAAATGATGATATTATATAATAGTTTAAAGTGATTGTCTAACCGTGAAAAATCCAAACGGACAATACGATTTTAATCAAGTTATTTATTTTTTGTTAGCAGATTAAATCGCGAAAGAAACTTACTGCTAGAAAATTTTAATATTATGATAATATTGTAATATAGAGGCTTCATAAAGGTTAGAATACTTATAATACTCCGAAGTAAGAAATTTAATAAATCTGTATAATGAAAACTGAATTTATAACGTCCCAAATTTAATAATTTGAATCATCAACATCGAAGTTTTAGCCGTATACAAAATTACGTCAAAAGTTTTGTCAAGTTTAAGGATCTTAAAGTGGGTCCTTATTACGGGAGTATTTTAAAAAGTAATTTTGCTCTGCGTAGTGAACACTACTTAAGTCTAAATTAGTTGTTAACACTAAGGATCTAACATTTATATTTTTATAATATACTCCCTTATTCATAAATAAATTAAAACAGTGTTTAACTACTCAAATCTGCAGACAGACGACAGAAAGGGACACCGAATCTTAATTAGTTAAACACTGTTTAAATATTTTTTATGAATAGGGGATGTGAATGTTTGATACTACTTATAAAGCGGATAAATACTTTGTATGAAGATATTTAGAATAGATTTAAATATGTACTTTGAGAGTGTGGTTGTAGTTTTTAGTACTTGTCATCAAAAATAAAATGATTATTCCCTAAAGTTAGTATTTTAATTGATTGACAGAGAGATTAATTTGGCGACGTTTTCGGCGTCATTAAGAGGCGCAAAGCCTGTCACGTTTCAGCAGATTACGTCTTATCACAGTAGATATAACGAAGCAGTATGCCGACTTCAAACAAACTTAATAGGCAAGCCCGCGGGTACAGCTTTAAAAAAGAAGCATACAAAATAGCACAGTAATACAGTAACACAGTCAGTGACTTTTTGTTAAACCAATCAATTTCGGACACACTTTTAAAGCGCTCCCTAGAAGATCATGTAGAGAGACATGCATTACGTCAGAATATATGAAGGAAGTACACTGTTAAAAATTTTTGTAAATTTACTACAAATTTACTACGCAAAAAAACACGCATTTGTTGTAATATTACATTTTGTAAAAGCTCAAATATGAAGTAGGTAGCACAAACATTCTGTAATAAATTGTGTAGTAAAATTGCATGACTGAGTTTCACATTTCTGAAAATGTGATGCGTAAAAACTTCCTAAACAAATTTAGTAAATTTACTATGGAAATTTTTAACAGTGCAGGCTATTTCCAATTGCGCGATTTAATTAATTATTGGGTCGGGGATAGCCTGTTTCCTCCATACATTATATCCTCCTCCTCCACCTCTGAGTTCTGACGCAATGTATGCCATGCTGCAGGAACGACGACCATCTAGACTCGAGTCGGTATGTAGGGCTACTGGTTCTTACAGTCTATTGTGGTCTTATCTGGGCCCTTTATAGATTTTCGATTTTTCTTCTGAAGCCTAAACGATTACTTAATTCCGATACCCGAGTTATAAATGTTTCTTATCTCGTATTTAATTTTCTTTCTTGTATAATCTTGATTCAAGTCTAATATTGAATCTATCTGCTATAAATTTTCTTACTTTACCTCCCTCACCATTAACAAGGTAGACAATTTTTTTCACAGTTTCTAATATAACTATGTACCATCGAATATGTTTTCATAAGCAGTTGACATTCGTCATTTGGTCAGGTAATGTCAATTTATTGTGACTTATATTATTATGTCAGCTGGGCTCGATAGAACGCATCTAAGTAACATTGGACCGTCGTTTGCCTAAGAAACAACTTCCCCGATAGTGCGTTAGTTCTAATAATTTGATTTAAAACCTAATATCGATACCGCTTTGCTAAGGATTCAATACAGTGTCGATATGATAAAGGTCATTCGTGTCAATGTTGTACCAACTTCTAATACGTGGTTGGTTAAAACTTTTAAATTACCAATATAATATTTTTTTATGATATTTTTGGGTAAACCAGTAGACGGCACGAACGGAGCGGGCGACAGCAGTTGCATTCCATCAGGTGACCCACCTGATGGAAAGAGTCGCAAGTGCGCTGCCGGCCTTTATGAGGGAAGTAAGGAACGGGACTATATAGAGATAGAGAATTAGGGAAGGTGGGCCACCGCTAAACTCACTCACTGAACGAAACACAGTACGACGCCGTTTCACGCCAGTTTTCTGTAAGGCCGTGGTATCACTCCGGTCAAACCGGCCCTTTCGTGCCGAAGCATGGCTTTCCTATTATGTACTTGAGATCGGAAAACGTCTCATCGGTACATGCCTCCAACGGGGTTTGAACCTTCACCCTCTGGACTGCGAACCAAAGGTCTTAGCCACTAGGCCACGGACGTTCTCAGACATCATGAAATATAATCATATAAGACTTTTTTAAAAGCTGGTTTAAATATTACAGTTTCTAACATGAAGTCGAATTATGTGCAAACCTGGAATAAAACTGTAAGTCTAAGTGCAGGAAACAGTCTAGACTCTGGGTTGGATTTCTTATCTGGAACTATGTAAACATGACATTGAAATTATTTGATACCTTGACTAGAATACGAGTATTCTAAGGGTTTTTTTCCAAATTTATAATTTATCGTTCCCGATTCTTCTAAAATAATTTAAGAGAAAGAAAATTCTTTGAAATATAATATATCCACCCAATTTATGAAGCAATTATTATAGAAAAGGGTCGAGTAATAACGTGTGACGGAGCAAACCGATCAGCCTATGGAGCCCGATCTCTAGAGGTTTATACGTAAGCGGATTTCCTTTCTATGTTTACGAGAAATCTCTATGTTATTCCTTTGTTTTTTTCCCAAAAACATTAGAAACTAGGTTTTGCGCGTTCAACTCGTGTGCAATTCGAATGTCTGTAGAACGTGACTTAATCGAAAACGTTATGTTTTTTTAAAACCAAAACTTAGTAACTTTTTGTTGTGAAAAAAATATGTTGTGAAAACAATATTATGATATTGTTATGAAAAATTTGAGCGAAACATCGCATGTGTTTGAAAAGCATTTCTTGATATTGGCTATTCTAGATCTCCGTCATTTTCAATTTCGTTTGTGGTCACGATTTAGAGCGACCGTAGCGTAGTGGGTAAGAAGATCTTTGCTTGCGAAGCAGGGTGCAGGTCCAAACCCTGGTGAAGGTTTTGAGATCGGAAAAATGTACCAATGAGACATTTTTCCGATCTCAAATACACAATACGGATGCTCAATGCCGATGGAGAGTCCTGCTTCGGCACAAATGGGCCGGCTTGACCGAGTAATACCACGGCC
This sequence comes from Cyclargus thomasi, assembly GCA_026546445.1. Lineage (NCBI taxonomy): Eukaryota > Metazoa > Arthropoda > Insecta > Lepidoptera > Lycaenidae > Cyclargus > Cyclargus thomasi. Next base: position 9,933 of record JAOTAV010011675.1, on the reverse strand, counting down.
TTACAGAAAACTGCCGCGAACTTTACCAACTTCCCTAATCCACCGCCATCCATGGCGTGAAACGGCATTGTGCTGTGTTTCGTTCAGTGAGTGAGTTTACCGGTGGTCCTATTCCCATTCCCAATTCCCTCGTAAAGGCCGGTAGCGCACTTACAACTCTTCAGATGTTACGAGTGTCCATGGGCGATGGCAGTTGCTTTCTATCAGATAACCCGTCTGCTCGCTTGCTCCTTTAAAATCACAAAAAGAAAAACAATAATTATGACTAGTTACGCCGACCCCCCACTAATCGACACCGAAATGAATGAATTATCAGCGCAAACCGATAAAGGTACAATTCCGATCAACGCGACAGGCAGCGGCGACATACAATAACTCAAATAAAACGTCAATTTATAGTATAAACTATATATTTTATTTTGCTCTACTCCACTTCAAGACAGCCGCGCCAAGGGCAGCTACCTATTGCTAATGTCATAAAGCAGCATATTATTACATTTTGTATATGTCGCGGCAGCTGGCAGGGAGGATCAGTATGATAACTTTTGTGTTTTACTCTTCCAAAAAAACTCGAGACATCAGCACGACTTTAACGATTAAAATCGGCATCAGTGATAGATGAAGAACACATTGTAGCTTTACGATTCCTACCTGCACGTGAATTTTTAAGGTTTCGAGCGATGCTCGCGTGCTGCACGCAGCTGACGAGCCGGATCTAACTAGTTTCTACCACAAATAACCGGATCTGAATCTTTGATGGCAAGTCACGCATTTCCCGTCCAAGTTTTTGAGTGAAACCGATATTTTTACGATACGGTTTTTCTTTAAAGTTTAGGAACTTACGAGTAAACCGGCTATTTTATGGTAAAATACCTATAGCTGCCTATGGATACTGGCAACATCAAAAGAGCAGCATTGTAAGGGCATCGTACAACTAGCTGATATCTTGGATTAGCGCATAAGGTCTCTCTCGACTCTCGACTCTTTAATCTCGACTTAGCCACCGGTAGCGCCGCGGGGCACAACTAGTTATAAAATAAACCGTATTTCGCTAACTACAAATGATCACTTGTTTATAGTCAATTGAATTATATGTATAATGAAGAAGCAATCAAATTGTAGTATCCATAAATATGTTGTATATGTTTATGTTTTAGTATTTATATGTTTTAGTGTAAATATGTGAATGCCTCTAAGTTTAAAACCAAATGTTTACCCCGAAGCGTGGAAGCGCTCAGACAGTTTGTGTAAACAGCGTAAGATTTAGCTATTGACTTGTTGAGATTGGTTCTCAGTGAAATCATCATTATTATATCTATGACTATCTGTCCATAACTACGTTGCGACAAAGATCGTTTATCAAGCGGGAACCGTACATTTTTTCGGCATTAAAAGCGTCCTATGTCCCCGGGACTCAATGTATCATATCTAATTTCAGCAATTTCGGCTTAGCGGTTTTGGTGTGAACACTGAACAGGTTATAGACTAGACTTTCACATACATAAAATTTGTATAGAAGTATATCTAGCCGGGGAGAGAGTACTTTTTTTGCAGTAACTCGATCGTCGTGGAGAACTAGTAGGTTATGTGGATTAGGTAAAACGTTGTAAAATATATTTTTTTATTTTAGCGTTGGGATAAGACGATATAGCGATTGTAAGTTAAATTTATATGGTCTGTTTTGACGTTCTTGTAACGCCCCGTATCTTAGTCTGACGCGTTCGGGTAAATCCGAAATTCCCCTCTTGGGCTCCCCTACTATTATAGGTATGATTTTTATAATTTCTGGATAGATATTTTATTTTAGATAGATATCAGGAGTTTTATCAGTATGTAGAGAAACAGCCTCTCAGGGGCTTACACTAATTAATAATAAGTGTCGGACAGGCAATCCACTACCTATTTGACAGATTATTTAATGTGTATAGTATTAAAGTATTAAATATATTTCCGTTGTCTGGTACTAAGCACGGGGCCAGACTGACGTGGTGTGAAGCGTCCATAGATATTATTATTATCTCATCAGGCTCTTGCGATAGTCGCGCCAAAAATTACGGACCTAAGAAAGTTGGTCGCGTTATTTCAAACCTAGCGGATAGATTACAACATACATGTTCGTACAAATGACGTAGCTCCATCAACTGGTTCTGTATAATTTCTTAGATGCTGCAATATAATAAAGAGTCAATTTGGTACTTTAAGGTCATTAACTTGACTGTAATTATACATAAGCTTTCCAAGTCTGTCTCTGAAATGTAATCCTAAATACTCAATTAGCTTCTAACGTAGCATGAAATTGTGTAATGAGTGTAAAATTACATATTTCGCAAGCCACTGTCTTAAAAAGGCAATTTGCATTCCGTTCAAATTCACCGGAGTCAGGAGTAATGCTTAATATGAGTTTGCCTCCGTCTATAAAATTAGGGGAAAACGGGCAGACGAGCCACATGATGAAAAGTAACTGCCGTCGTCCATGGACACTTGTAACATCATAAGAGTTGCTTGTTCGATGCCCGGCATTAATATAGGGATTTGCTAATAGAATATAGGAAATAGGTAGGGAAGAAGATGAAGGGACGTTGGTTTCCGGTAAACTCAGTCACTTGACGAAGTACGTTGCAAACACTATTTCAAACCGGTATTCTGTGGGGCCGAGGTACTTCTCAGGACGGTCGGACCCAGACACAGCGAAACTTTACTTAACTGACTCATACACACACTCATTTGTATTTTATAACTTATTTTTGTTATTTTATGACTTACTCCTGGGGGGCTTTTATGACGATTACAAACCTGCATGGTTCCAGGCAATTCAATATACGGCCAACAATTGCCTTGTCCTTTTTTCGTATAACAATGTCGTATTAGAATAATAACTGAATTAATACAAGTTTGGTTGTCTATGAATGGATTTTAAACATGTTAGTGACGAGAACGTCAAACTTCACGTATTTAGTGTCACGTGACTGCTGACTGGCTGGAACTTGGCTAGGAATAAGAGATCATAATAATTCCCCTGTAATTTTTTACATTCTGCAAAGATAGATAAATGTAGGCTTTAAACTTCTCGTGTTCTTAACTTATTTTATAAAAATATAAAATAAGCATTTAAAGAAATCGTTAAATTCCTACATCGCAAAAATCGTTAAAATTATCGTATTAACTGGATAATTTTTACATTCCCTTTTATTGGAAGTCGGTTACAAAGAGGAACTAAAGATATCTGCTAAGCCTACCTAGTGAGTGTTTTTTCTAATTGTTATGATTATTTCAGCATTCAATTCATTATTTGGACTTCACAAATAAGCAAACGGTTATTTTAGCAATTCGTAACACACACGTAGGAAATAGTATCACGTAAAAGTGTTGGCATTCCAGACACGTTCGGAACACGTTCATTCACGTTACTAACATTCTCAGAGTTGTTTTCTCAAATAATATTAGCATTAAACAATTTCTTCAATGTTTATGTGTATTTGAAGTTTCATTTTCACGGGAATGTTTTTGCAGGTGTAACAAAATTTGTAATACATTGTGGTGTGAGTATGTTCCCCTTATATACAGTTGTGTAAAAGTTGTTACGCTGAAACCGATTTTTTTTTGTGATTTATAGAGGTGAGCAAAGTATGCCGCGTCGCAGCGGGCCGGGTCTTAGCGGATAAATCCGCCTTCACACAACTTGTATGCGCGTATTGCACACCTTAACGGAGCGTGCCGGGTCTCGCGGCAGCGCGCACGGGTTTTTTCGGGGCGGATGCGATACGGCCATACAAGCCTTAGTAACCGATCAGACAAATATAATATAACAGTCATACTCACGTACTCAAAATCCAACAATTCGATGAGCCCCGGCCCGCCAACAGTGCGCCATAGCGCATTTCGCGCTGCGTTAAGCTTCGGCCCGTCCCGGCCCGCCTCGGCACGGCCCGGCACGCTCTGTCAAAATGTGCGCGTACTTATATGATCAAGCTCATATAGTCAGCTAGCTTGCTCATAATAATCCCAAAAAAAATCGCTTTTTGAATTTAAGGAAGACATATAAACCCCAATATCTATTACTTATATTATTATACAAGCTAAATGTCCTAAAACAGAAAACCCGACTACAGGAACTATTACAATTTAAAAATCGAGTTATGTATTTTCAAACCCTACTCGCAGATAAAATTTTTCGGAACCTCACAAATTTCAAATCCACCATTCTGATTTTTTTATTTTTTTATGTACCTAGTGTCACATGGGCTATCAAGACAAATCTAACGAAACCGCACTACGCCCAATCCAATCGTATCGTCCAATCAAAATGTAAAATCTAATCCATCAACCCGTTTAGGCTGCAGAGCGTGCCAAATAATTATACATACATACATACTTACGCACTCGAAAAACATTATCCTCCTTCTGGCGCCGTCGGGTAAATATTTTGGCACTTTGAATTAAACTTACATAGTCAAACCATAAATAAAATCATAGACAAATGACCTACTTAATTTAGTGGTGATATTACATGTAAATAATTAATATGTAAAGCTAACAACTAAATACGATATGTATGTAGTTTCCGTTCGTAAACTGTTATTTTCTTTGGTAAGTCACTATCATACATTAAGCTATGAGTATCATTTGCCATTTTATTATAAAGTAACAATATTAGTAATAGTTTTACAGATGCGATAGATGAAATATAAGATATAAATGCCGTTAAGGAAGACCGCGACTCGTGAGTAAAAAACCTTCTGATACACGCACCGCGCTGATTACAGGGCAAGGACGTAGGATCCCTTGGGAAAGATAGATTTTTCTTCGACAAGAGCAAAGGGCCGTACTCCGAAATAGTTTTGAGACTCAAACGAACGAATCGGAATGCTGCGTACTACTGTAACAAACTTTTTCTTAAAGTAGGACGGCAACATTCAGCAGTGTCCGAATATTCGCATGTAAACTTTAGAAATAAAATATAAAAGAATAACATATTTAAGGTCAAATTGAGAAACCTCCTGCTTTTTCGAAGTCGGTTAAAAACTCAAGAAGCACGATAAGTAACAACAAAAAACTTTATACATAGTGTGGTAGCAAAGATGTCTATATTTGCTACCCTGAAAAGTCCTGAACACCAGAGTAACTAAATTGTTAACTGTGACTATTGCCTCTACCTAGTTAGATGTACAATACTGTAATCAATAGGTTGATCTCCAAAATTAAAAAAAAGTAACCGATCAGTCAAACATAATCACCGTCATATACTCTTCTTGCTCTAATTGCCTCTCTTACGTCCGTTACGCCGTACCATGCTGCGTATAGCTTCGCGCACAATGTTGACGGGGCGTGCTAAGGCGCATAACATTTGTCATACCAAGTGCGCTCGCGTTCGTAAGTATGAAAAATTCCGAGCGCCCCGGCACAACAAAAACAAAGTCAAAATGTTATCATTACTCTCAACAATGTTGGCGGTTTTAAAAATAAAATGATATAACGCCAGGTGGGCGTTTTATTTGGGCAATATGGCTGCCTTCACTCCGCCTCGCCACTCCGACTGTAGATAAATCTCTCTACAAATAACTCGTTTCATGGCTGAAGGTATTATTGAGATTTGTGTTGTGTTAACTAAACAATACTATGTTTACAAATAAGTTTGATAATATTATTATTGATGGCAACAATTTAACGTTGAATAACGCCAATATTGTAAATGTTTAAATTGTCAGTTTGGGTGTTTTTCATTACTTACACCGATACAGCTGAACGGGATTTTATTAGGTATAAACTTGGTCGACGCTTACGCGTACTACCACCAACGCTGCCGTCATTTGTCGGCATGCACGGGGCATACGTTAGGTGTCAAGTACATGTTGCCGAAATTACTCATAGGCCGCCGGCTTGTGTCGCCGACACACAGGCGGTAAAAGCTAGTGAATAATACCAATTTTATAAGGTCATTTTGAAGTCAATAAAACTTAAAAATTGCCAGAATAATAAAGAAATAGAAGAATTCTGATGAAGCGAAAACTAGACTTCAGAAGTTCAGCTACATTTTAAGTAAAATGCCTCTCTTGCGTATTTTTTTTGTGCATAAAATTATAGGCAGTATTATATTTTTACTAGCTTTTGCATTCACAATTTTAATATTCTTGTAAACCTCCTTAGAGAACATGATATTTTGGCAGAATTAAAATAGTCTTCATTACTCTCCGTCCTTCCAAACAAGTCTATGACAACATTGAAAACCACTCGTGAAAAACGAGGAATGTCAATTAAGTACAACCATAGACCAATTACTTTATTACTCTATGGTGCAACTAATAGAAAAATAGCTAAGATTTTCTATTAGTTGTACCATAAGTGACTTCGAGAATTTTAGCAAATTCTGATATTTATAATACAATGATACACTAAAAGTGAGTTGCACCAACTTACTTTAACTATAACAAAATGTTAAACCAACTGTCCAATCTCTAGCTAAATGTTATATAATTAAATAATCAAGAACTTCAAAAAAAAAAGGAAGACGCCATATTGAACAATAACAGCACCAGAAGTGCTTAAAACGAAAACAAATTTGTGTCATGACGCTATGTTTGTGTAAATGACAAAATAACAACACACTACAATATTTTTATAATTTTTCATTCAAATACTTCAAGTATTATATTTGGGATAGTAAAAAAATGTGGTTTATGATTTAACTGTGAATTATAAAATCAAAGTGCAATTAATGTTTATAAAGTTCTGTTGTCATCGATAGGGTTATTGTCAAAGTTAACTATAAATCATAATATAACTGTGCCCCTGGTGTAACTCACTCTAAAAGCTAAAAGACGGTATTAAAAAGTTAGTTTCACTTTCACAAAAAAGTGACATTCCTTGTTTTTACTGCGTGGTCTTCATTTCAAGTCATACGACGTAAAGGGTGAACGAACAAATAGACTTTCCCAATTAAGTAAGACTAGATGACAACTCCGACGCACCCAAATTCGGTTATAGTGCATGAATATGTCCTTCCTCGGGATTCAAAATATAACCATACTAAATTTCAAAGAAATCGGTCCAACGGTTTCAGTGTGAAGTGGTAACGGACAGAAAGATAGACACTTTCGCATTTATAATATTATTCGAAAATTAATTTAGCACGTTACAATAATTATTGTGTTATACGAAGGGCGATAAAGAGGAACTTACGCCGTTTGTCCACCAATCACAAAGCAAGATTTTTTCGGCCCTATAAAATGCAACTTTTTGATCTAGGCCATAAGTTTCATTTTCTAGCGATATTGCTCTATCATCAATGTTGTCGCCGTCATTAAAAGCGTAGAGGAAAATAAAACCTGTAGACTATGTCATAAAGTTGCATTTTATCCGGCCGCAATATTCTCGTTCCCGGTTGACGGTATTGGTGGAATCCATTGTCCTTACAGTACAATTTTCTCTCTATTTATTTTCCTACCTGTGTCAAATTACATTACACCCCACAGCTGTTGCCAGTTACTGAAATTGTTGAACGTACAAGTTACACATTCACGGTGCGACATGATAAATTCTTATTTTGCAATCATTTAGCGAGAAGGAAAATCCATACTTTTTTTTACAAATACAGCCTATACAGTCCCACTGCTGGGCAAAGGCCTCCCCCAAGGTCTTCCATGAGTCGCGACCGATACTTGGATTGGATATTTTAATATTATTAGAATAAGAATGAGTTTACTTTGTAAATCATACAACACATACGGACATACCGACAAAGTACCTTTTATGATATTGTGCTGGTTAGGTAGTCCTATAATCAGTGGAAGCATTTTAAACTATATTAGTGAAATGAAGCCAGGTCGACTCACAGATATTAAATTATGTATAGTGAGACTCCGTCCAACCTTTTTAAAGTCTTTGGGTCGTATCTATAAATCAACATAAACTATGATAACGTTAGTTATTTAGTAGGTACAAAAAGCTTCACAATACAATTAAAAAAGTAGTTAAAGAGCGTTTGTATGCTATAAGCATATTATAAAATTAATGAATTTATCGAAGACAGCACGGGATATAAGGTGGTTCTATGCAGGTTACCTTAATTATTATTATTGTTACATAGCTTATAAGCCATAATATTGTGATATTATTTTATTTTAAAAGAATATATTTTCCATCTCTTTTGGTAAAGGATAGCCCCGTGCGAGTTTCTTACGCCGGTTCATCTCGCACGGCTAGTTCCCGAACCGGCGCGGTGGTAAGCACCGTAGTTTCGACGTTCAAAAAGTGTGTCCTGATGATCTTATTTTGAATAAAAACACTTTGACAAAAAATGTTTCATTTTTAGTTCCCAGTACTAAGGTCATGTAAATCCAGTTTCATTTACTAATGAATCGGTTGTATCCAGAAATGACTAGTTAATGAAACCCTCGTCCATCCGTCTGAAACAATTTGACGTATCTCTACGGAAATTAAATGGAAATTCAATTTAACATCGATTAAAACGTCCGATAGAAAATTAATTAGATTCGAAATTTATACAGCTATGAATATTATATTTTAACGAATATTTAGAAAAAGATTTTTAATTTTAAGTCTATATTGAGATAATATTATTTTTATTGCAACGTTGTACTCGTCGTAGAATTAATATCTTTTTAGACTTAATTTAAATATCGTTAATAAACTTTTTACCCGAGTGTGCCAAAGGGAAGGTTATGTTTTTCGATAGTATGTATACAGTATGTATAATTGTTTGGCACGGTCTGCAGTCTAAACGGTTAAAAGGATTTTGGGTTGAGAGGTGTCCTTAGATTCGTATTTGCTGTGAGAGTGACACTGGATTTATCACAATTAAAAAAAAATATGCTTTACTCTTACATGTTTTCAATAAATAAAACGCTACGCACACTACAATATTTAGTAATGACACGATTATCTCATACAAGTACTCTTTTTGTTTATGGTTGAAGTCTGTGATTTTTTTTTCAAATAAAATTTAATGGCCTGGTAACGAGACCTTCATGCCAAATCTGTGATTGTCTGCGATGGGATTCAGAATAGGTTATATTTTTTATAGTCTATGTATTATTATATATATTTTTTATAGTATATATATTTTTTATAGTATATATAATATTTATGGTTGAATTTCGACCACAGGGGACAAATGACGCCCTCTAGTGTTATTAAAAATGCGATAACCCTTTTCCAATATGGATTGTTCCATTTGAAAAATGCTAATTTCAAACACACTCTTCAACTCCCACATGAATACATTGTATCAGAAAACCACAAAGTGCTATTTCTGTAGCGGCTTTCATTTCTTCCATTAGGTCAGTATCAATTAGATTTTATTGCCTTCCACTTTTATATTCACAACATCAAATAGTTGAGAGTTTTATTATCTGTTGATGACTGACATCTTTCTTATAAAAAATCCATAATGTTTATACAGATTTCATATGTTGGCCTTTATCTTTTGTAACGTTTTCAGGGTGTCGTGGCCAAATGGCCAAAGATTAGTACTTGGTAACTTTTCGAGTCCAATTCAATGAGGCGTGTTTTTCCTATTTTGTCTGTTAAACCTATTTTGTCTATTAAATATAAATTAATTATTTAAAATGTTACACTTATAACTATTAATAATATAAAGCTGAAGAGTCTGTTTGTTTGATTGGTCAATTTATCAAGAAACGCTATAAGCTATAATAACAACACGCTACGACCAATAGTTGCCGAGCTGTAATCAAAAAATGTTGTCAAAACGGGATAATTAATAAAGCTTCACGTTTACGTACTCGCGGGCAACAGCTAGTTGTTTTTTGGCAACATGACACAGCTGGTGCGTATTTTGTGCCACAGACAATCTAATTTTAATTCAATTTTCTTGTTTCAATAGTTTTTAGCAACGTTACATAAATTTCGTCAAGTCTAAAGTCTAGTCAGAGTAAAGATAAAACGTCAATACAG
>JAOTAV010011664.1:0-26767 GCA_026546445.1 Cyclargus thomasi | reverse complement strand
ATTGATAATGATTAATTGTAAAAATAAGATTGACCTATTATTATATTTGGACGTCGTCAGCTACGGCAAAATATGTGGACTGCTAAATATTATGTAACAACTCTGATAACCATATTTTAATCCAAGTAAACATTTCATTCATTCATTCAACAGTTCATTCGTGATGAAATAATTTTTCATAGGAAAAAATTCGTTATCATGAAACTAACTTCAAAAAATTAATATCGGTTCGTATCCGCCAAGTCACCATTACATGTATAGTATAAAAATATTAAATAATAATCAATAATAATATTGTGCAATCGTTATTATATACTATTGCACAATATTTAATAAAAAGTTATAAATTGTGATGAGAATGCAAATAGTCCGGGAATCCCATGAGATTATCTAAACAAGAGAAAATTAACAGCTTTAGATAAGTTGTCACGATGATAATATTAACTGCGCCCCGCGATGTTACCCAGCCGCGGTACATGGGAAAAAAAATACTTTCCCCGGGTAAAAGTAGCCTATGAGTTAATTTATGTCAGCCAACTCCATGCCACATTTGATCAAATTTGCTCCAGCCGTTTGAGCGTGAAGAAAACACACTCACTCACTGACAAAGTTTTGTGTTTATAATTTTGGTGAAATTAGTAGAATCAATAGTGTTGGTCATCAGAGTTAGTAATTTGGTATCTTTTTAGGGTTCCGTATAACGATACCCTATTACTAAGACTTCGATGTCTTTCCTTCTCCTAACTTTAACTCAAGAACCAGAGAGTTGAAATTTTCACAGAATATATATTTTTGTTGCCGCTTTAACAACAAATACTTAAAACTAATTGAATTAAATTTTTAAGAGTGGTTGTAGTATACCAACTATGTTTTTGCTGATTTGTCTCTAGATAGCAGATAAATTGATAAATTCAATGCAGATTATCGGCAGCTTAGCTTAGTTGCTAAGGGCCCAGGTTCGATACCCACATTTATTTTTTGTGACTTTTTTTTATAAAATTTAAACTTTTACATAAACTTTTAACTTATTTATAAATTTAAAACTTTCAGAAATTTTAAGAGCCTATGTTGTCCCACTGCTGGGCAAAAGCGACAAAGTCGTCCTTTTTAACTTAGTATGATTTAATTTCTTAATTTGTTGAGAATTCTGAAACCCGTAGATTATATTATTAATAATTTAATAGTACAATAACTTATACTAAGTCCATCGTGTAGGAGAGATTTATAAATATAATTATTTTCAATTCAATCACAGACTTTAATTTGGTATGAAGGTCTCGTTACCAGGCCATTAATTTAATTAAAAAATCACAGACTTCATTTCGTGTATGATTATCGTGTCATGTCAAAATATTATTGTTTGCGTATTGTAGTGTACGTAGCATTTTATTTATTGAAAATATGCATAAGAAAAGCATATTTTAAAACAATATTGGTATTCCACGCTCCTCTCCCATATCAACTATAAGTGGGAGAAATTTCATGCTCTTACATCTACGCGTCTTTCGTAAAAATGAGTACAACGTTTTCCGCTCGTGTATAATACATAGATATAGATTTGTACAGAATTATTTAGTGGTTATAACACATTAAATGAGTTCTACAATAATATTTATCTCTTAGAATCATAACCATTTATCACGTAAGAAAGGCATACGGTTTGTCTTTGATGGTAAATAATAAATAGTTACCCCAGAATTTCCAAGTGGGTAAGCTTAAGTGAAATAATGAAACATTTTACCTCCTACTAATTAGCTGTCCAGTGAATCAACCCCGATTACGTTAATCCCAACGTCCTCGTCGAATAATCTTGGCGAAATACCACAATTAATATTTACTAGATGTTTCCCGTAACTACATTGCGCCAAAATTCGTTTATCGCACGGGAATCGTACATTTTTACGGGATAAAAAGCATCCTCCTATTATCATTTCAGACAAAACGGTTTAGCGGTTTGGACGTGAAGAGGTAACAGACAGACAGACACACTTTTGCATTTGTAATGTTGAATAGACGTTTCCCGAAACTCCGTTATGGCGTATGTGCGAGGTTAGATTTTCAACGAATTATTAAAATTAGTATAGTTCAGAAATAAAGTTTTGCCTAAACGAAGCCAGAAATACTAGCTTGCTGACCAGTAGCGTTGCGTGGGTATATGCCGCCCGGGGCGGAGGACAATTTTGCCGCCCCCTACGGTTATGTTGCCGCCCCCTTAATCAGGCTTTTCAATTGAATTGTACATTTTTTTATAAACATTAAGACCGATTTTCATTCAAGCTGATATTAAACGTGCCATTTTTTACATTGCAGTGTTACATTACAGCTAAGTAGCGAAAAATAATCGTGCGTATGAAATCGCAGCGCGGACACGATCTAATTTTAAAGAATTTCTCGGCAAAACCCTTAATCAAATCCTAGAATTCCGAACTCGTCACAGAATAAGTAATCAAAATATATACCGTGCTTTTATTTTCATTACTTTTATAGATCCGAATAAATAGTTGTGTTATGGATATTAACTTGTGAAATATTTAGATTCGTTTATTATTTTTTTTTTATTTTCTGTGAAATTCAGCCGCCCCCTAAAAAGTGCCGCCCGGAGCGGGGAAACGCTGCGCTACTGTTGTCCTGGCTCACTGACAGTAGCTTAATATTCTGTCTGTCTATGGACGCTTCACACCACGTCAGTGGCCCCGTGCTAAGTAACCGAGGTACTTGTGTTACAGGTACCAGACAACGGAAATGTATTTAATACTTTCATACTATACACATATTTAAGATTTTGATTATATGATGATACACATATAATCAAAATCTTAATTTTTTTATTGCACATCCAAGACCCAGGAACATTGAAAAACTATTTGTTCCGTCGGCGGGATTCGAACCCGCGACCCCCGGCGTGAGCTACCAAAGCGTTCAATCACTGCCCCACCAATAAAGTCGATAATGGATTCCAGTGAAAATTGCAAGCGACGCAAATGCGTGTACCCAAGATGAACGTTTGTTAGTATCAATATGATCCCCTGAGGCCTGAGGGCTCGCTTCGTCAGGGCTCACTCGATGAGGGGAGTTACGGGAACATCTATTACATCGGAGAAACATTTTAACAAAATGAATTTGGACTCCGCCTGAAGTAATCTGGATTTTAGTCCGTGTTATCTTTACTGATTAGCCTTGAACTATGTAGACTATTTTATCACACACACAAACAAACACCTCTACATGCACACACTCATTCCGACTTTTACTATAATTAAATAAACTAAAAATAAAATCTTTATTTATTTTGTACTAAACCATAATATGTAGTTCCAAACCATAATATTTAGTTGTAGGAATAGTGGTCTTATGGGTAATAGTGATATTATATATCCGTTGTCTGGTACCCGTAACACAAGTCCCTCGGGTACTGTGTACCTGTCGGTGTGGACAGTGTAACTGTCGGTCTGTTACCTCTTCATGCCCAAACCACGGAAACAATTTTACTGAAATTCGGTATGCAGATAGAGGAATTATATAAAATAATTGGTCTATGGTAAGCATATACTGTGAGTCCCGAGGAAGAACCTTTTATCCGAAATTGCAATGAAACCCTCATTGCGATTTCGGATAAACTCTGAGTGTTATAATTTCACGCGATGTCGAGGGTTAAAGCTTGTATCTATTAAAGAGTGACGAAAGAATTTCAGATTTTCTTTGAAAAATGAGTTAAGATATTTGCGATAAAAGTTTTCCATCTCTTTCTCGCAAAACGAATTTTACAATGAACTTTGTATTCAGAGCCTGAAGTATGACGTCATAACACGCCTCGACCTAAAATTTTCATAAAATACACTTTTATTAAATAGGCTGGGTGGGCCGCGGCGTAACGAAATTTTGTCAAATGGTCTTTCAGGATTCAAAGGTTTTAGAACTAAACATTACTGTCTGATTCGCCTCGAAGTAACTTAGCGATCAGCATAAAAGTTTCAGTCGAACCAGAGTCTGACTCTATATCAGTAATTAGTTCCAATAATACTCAATTAACCTGGCGGTGGCCGCGGGCGCGTTGTTATGTCTCGTATCCGGGCAACGGTAACTCGAGTCTCCCTAACGAATATCTTATTCCGGAGTTATCGGATATTCCGCTCTACGAATAACTTCATTGAGCTGCTTATTGGATGAAAGCATTTTTTTTATAAATATTTCAGTAAATTATTTTGTCTCTGTTACCACCATTTGGTTGACTGGTAGAGAATGCATTATGGCCTACAGCATTAAGTCCCCCATTCAACTGTTGACGGACCTACGTCATTTGGTCATAAAATGTCAATTCCATGTAAGTCGTGGTCTGTAAGCTGAGTTTGTAATAACCCGACTAAATTACTTAGATCCATGATCTGTATCTGTTTCAATTTCTCTGATTGTATGATGGGGGAAATCGAAAGAGAGCCAGTTGACGGACATATATCATTTGGTCGGAATATATGGATTCCATGTAAGCCGTGATCTGTCGGCCGAGTTTGACATAACACAACACAAACTACTTAGATCTCCGATCTGTATCTCTTTCAATTTCTCTAATTATACATTGTGCAATGTAATAAATTAACTGCGACTGGGTTGTCTTAGAATATTCAGGCTTGCCAAATTTTATTTCATAATGAATTCACACTCGTTCTAAAGCGAGATCCTATTTTACTAACTGGTTATACTCATGCGAAACAGAAGCAACCCACACAGTGAGAGTTCAAATAAAAACCTATTTTTTGGTAGTTTTTAATTGGTTAATGGCAAAGTTTAACTTAAATATATCTGTTGTAATTTAAATTCAAAAAGAAAAAGACCTAAATTACTTTTTTAACAAAAGCAACCCATCCAGTGACAGTTCAAATAAAAACCTGATTTTAGTAGTTTTTAGGTTATTTTTTGGCAAAGTTTAACTTAAGTATATCTGTATGTAATTTAAATTCAAAAACAAAAAAACCCAAATTACTTTTTTCAGATCTGTCATCATGTGGGTTAGTTCTGTTTTGCATAAGAAGGTCCTATTTATGAAACCAATACACTCTGCGATAAATCATTTGGCTGTTTCTATTAGAGCCGGCCTCGACTCGCCGACTCCCTTGTCGGTACTTCAAGGCCAACATAGATGTATGGCTTTGGGAAGGCTGCTGAATTTTGTATAAGAATTCCACTGATTATTATTCTCGTAGGTAAATTAACTGGCTCCTTGAAGGCTCCTCCGGAAAATGGGCAAGCATTTCTCGTACAATTTATTGCTTGTCAGATGAGATCTTTAGTTTGGAAAACTCTATATGAAAATTGAGGAGAAATATCTAATGATCTCAGTTTTGAGCTATCTATGTCTATACATATAATAAGAAGTAAAATTTGGAGTGTCCGTACATCTTATATTTTTACAAAATAATCAATGTTGGGAGGCTAAGGAACAGTAATAAAACACATTTCGACAAAAAAAGTGGTCTGTTTGTACGCACTAATCTCAGTGACTACTGGACGGATTTAAATAAATCTTCTTTTGCTTAATAACTATTAACTCTGCGCAACATAAAGGATATTTTTATCCCGGGAAAATCTACGGTTCCCGCGTGATATATAATTAAATGCGCTACGAAGTTGCAGGCACCAACTATTTGTAAACATTAAAGTATGTTTGTTTAAATGTTTGTACTTCAATCACGCTAATTTGTATACAGATAGGATAAACTGGAGCTTTACTCTCAAGCAGCACATTTAAATATTTTCGGACTCAGCCAAATGCTGCTGTCAAATCTCACAACATAATTTCACGTCTGTTAGAATGAACATGGCATTCCGATACGTTCGTTTTAGTTTCATAATAGTATCGGAGTATAAACCCTGAGTTATATTAAACAAAAATTCCTATGGACTAAGGACCTGTTTCACCGCTTACTGATAAAGTTTCTGATAGGCTATTCAAAACCTTTTTGACAGATTCTCTATCACACACTTATCAGTAAGCGGTGAAACGGGCCCTGAATCTTTAGTTAATTTTCTACTTTCACGCGACCAAAGCTATGGATAAAAAATTGTAACATTTATGCACGTGAATCTGGTTTATTGTTTGAGCGGCACGTTACCGTATTTTTGCAGTTGGCGGGCGGGATTTGCCTGTGTCGAACAAACTAGCTGCATTTATCATTCAAATGTTGTCGCGCGTGCTAATATTTGTCAGCAAACAGGCGCCGGTGCCACGCGGCTTTCGCCAAACCGATGGCGACAGGAACATTTTGATGACACGACTTTATTTTCAACTTTATATTCGTTAGGCGTTTGAACGTTCTTAACAGAACTGTGATGATAGAGGGAATCTATACTTATAATATAAAGCTGAAGAGTTTGTTTGTTTGAACTACTGGCCCGAATATATTAAATTGTGTCGGTTGGAGCATTTATCGAAGAAGGCAATAATTTCAACGTCACGCTACGATCAGTAGGAGCCGAGCAGTTATCAAATAATATTGTAAAAACGTGGTCATTTATTCCAAAAAAGTTTCACGCGGACATACTCGCGGGCAACAGCTAGTATCGTTATAAAATTATACTGTTGTTAGTAATTAAACCATATACCTAATTGTATTGCCATTTTTTTAAAGACTTATCTGTCCCGCTGCTAGGTAAAGCTTGTCCCAAATTCTTCTCGATTCAACGCAACCGCTTCTTAATTCATTGTAATCAATGAGTGCAAAATTAAGACTATTATAAAAAAGTGTATATTTGTATTGTTGTTATTTATGTTTATACATTCGAGCCGGCTACAGCTTTTGTGGAAATTGGTGTTGTGAATGGTGATACTTTATAGATTGTAGGCACTTACAGGCAAAATCATGTGGTACATATAATATAATAATAATATATATGGACGCTTTACACCACGTCAGTCTGGCCCCGTGCTAAGTACCTGAAAGACTTGAGTTACAGGTAAGAGATAACGGAAATATATTTAATACTTTTCATTCTATACACATATTTAAGATTTTTATTATATCATACACATATTTTGACGACCTCTGTGGCTCAGTTAGTTAGCGGGTTGGTAGCTTAAGCCGGGGGTCGCGGGTTCGAAACCCGCCGACGGAGCGAAAAAAAGTTTTTCAATGTTCCTGGATCTTGGATGTATATTAAATATGTGTATCATGTAATAAAAGTATTAAATATGTGTATAGTATATAAGTATTTTATATATTTTCATTATCTGGTACCTGTAACACAAGTCCCTCGGGTACTTAGCACGGGGCCAGACTGACGTGGTGTGAAGCGTCCATAGATATTATTATTATTACTATTATTATCATTACATATGTTTCTTTTCTCCCTTGCGGGGCTTACAGAAGTTGCGGGCTTTTAGATAAACAACTCCAGGTAATGTATTGATTAACTGTTTATAGATAAGAACTTGCGAACGATGCGACATGTGTTGAGGATGTCTGCTTTATGTAGGATAATGTGTGTGAGTGGATGTATGTTGAGTGTTTTGAGCGAAGTATGTAATGTTTTGGGAACTAAGCCAGTGGTCGAAATGACTAAGGTATTGTTTTGACTGTATTTACTTTCTATTGTGTTTTTATTTCTACTGTAAGGTCAGTGTATTTGGTTAGTTTATTTGTGTGGTTGTGGGATTGTGTGAGTTAGGTATAGCGATATCAATGAGGTAAACTGTTTTATTTTGTTTATCGTGTAGAGTTATGTCAGGTCTATATTATTATTATATTATTATTATATTATTATTATAATACTATGCCAGTCATCAAAGTGTTGGGCGCAGCGGAAAATCTGCTTCCGTACAAATTGTATCAACCCGCAATATTTAATAGGATCAGGCGTTACTTTGCGGAAATACATAGCTTCAAGTTTAGTAATTAAGATTTTGCCCCTTTGTTGGGGCGAAATGCGCGTCGAGGTTCTCAACCCGCATTTTTACTTGCAGGTTGAGGTTAATTTTATATTGCTAAAAATCTTAATTTACTAAACTTCAACCCGCAATGTATGGTGCCACAGTGGCCCGCAAAATGTAAGGAAAAACATATATACTTTCATCGAACATCGAATCGACTTTCATCGAATTGCTTGGTGGTTCAGCGTTGTGGTTTTAAGTTAACGTTCCGATCCTCGCTGCAAGCCGCCGAAACTCATAACAAAACGAATAAAATGCCTCTTTATAGTATAAGTCACAGGTTTCATTTTCTAATTACATTGGTCTAGCTGCCCATGACGCAGCTGCCTTGAAGTGGCGTAAAGCGAAATGAAACCTTATGTCATAAAGTAGTATTTTATTGGATTTTTTTATGTGACGCGTCTGCTTGTACCGAGGATCGAAACATTAAATTTAGACAGAAATATATTTCTGAAAATATTTTATTTATTCATTTTTCATGTAAAATATCTTTCTTAAACTTGTTTTTTATGTATTTCCTATACTTACTACTGCACCATAACGCTGAGGCTCAGCATAGTACGCTTGGTCCTGAAAATGATAAAACTGAACTCCTGCAAGCTTCTTACCTCTGAATGTTGGAGATGGATTGCTTGAAACCGCTGGTCTGAGCTGTAAGTTGTCAGGCCAACTGTTAGTAGATGGTAGTCCTTTCTTCTTATCCATGATATCTGAAACAATGGTAACGATCTTAAATATATTGAATTTTCAAGGAATTTGTACTTTGTAAGCAACTTACGTCACGTACGTTACTTAACAAAAATCATAATGCCTCCGACACGAGTTTATATTATTTTCAGTCAATTATTAGAAAACGATGTGACTCTCTCTGGTCGCGTGTGCGCAACAATCGTAATAGACTTCTGAATGTGTTGAGTTTCAGATGGAACTTCAAGTTGCCGGAGCACTGGGTGTAACAAAATGCTCCGGTAGCGATGTTCCCATACATTATATCATAATGATGCACTTTTTATTACTAACACTATAGATGAAATCTGAAATAAATATTTTTAATTCTAATTTGAATATAATCTTCGATCAAATATTATGAAGGCTCACAGTTCCCGTCTAAAAAGTGGCACCGCCAGAACCGCGGCTAAGCGCAATTCCGCTCCTAGTCGGGTATATATATTTTTTTCAATACACTTGATTATGATTGAAGTTGTTTTGGGCCAGAGAGTCTTGATGATATATTATTCAATTTTGAAGGGATCTGTGCATCTTATTAATATTTGATCGAAGAATATACAACGCTATTTTTCCCCAATAACTCAACTCCTCATAGATATACAAACATCAAACTTCATTGCGAATTACAGTAGAACTCTCGAATGAACTATCACCGGCAGTATTTCTAGACCATTACGACCTGCCTTCAAAAATCTGAAAGCAAGAAAAGATCATTTATTTCTGTGTGAATTTGAAACAAAAGATTTCAGAAGGTTGTTCGTCGTCTATTCGTTGATCTACCACCGGTTCGGAAACTAGCCGTGCGAAACTCGACGTAAGAAACACGCACGAGGCCACTTTTGTTGTAAAAATTGGCCCCGTGTGAATTAGCTACCAAAAGTTACTAAAAAGTGGAAAAAATCATGTTTTAAAATAAAAATATACAACCAAATATAACTTATTCAATACATTGTTAAAAAAATAGTTATATCGTTGTAAGTCTACTCCCAGGATGTGTCGTCGTTAATATAATTGAATATTCAGAGATTCCCTTGTAAAAGGCCGGCAATGCATCTGGAACTTTTGCGATATTTCTTAGGCGACGGTAGTTGCTTCCCATAAAATAACCCGTTTGCTCGTTCGCTCCTGGTTTTATAAACAAAGAATTAATGTCAAGGTCGAATGATGTTATTTGATTTGTAGATCTTCCATCCCCTTGACTTTTAAATGCGAGTATAATATAATCCATTGGTCACAAATCACAGGGCGATCCTGTCCTTATCGTTCTGTTGCTCATCCTTTATAAATTATTTATGAATGCCCACGAAAAGGTCTTGTTAGCATTAAAACGTCGGAAAGCTTCCACCTCGAGTGTTACATAAGCTGAATAGTTGATAATATCGAAGAATATTCGGTATTTACTTATATAATATCGTACTTTGGTTCAAGGAGCGAGTTAAAATTAATAAATGTCCAAATAAATAAGTATAATCTTACTAGTTGAAGGATCATCAGTTTCATTTTTCCCCACTTGTATCTACAATAACTTTTGAGAGCCTCCCATCCATTTTTAAAATACATCATTATAATGAGACAAACATGCAGTGTCTTCTTTGCGTCGGGGATCATAAATATATTCCCCCTTATTCATAATAATATTAAAGCAATGTTTAACTAATTAACGTTCGCTGTCCTTTTCTGGAATATTAAAAACGTTACACGACAAAAGGGGGCAGCGATTTTTGATAAGTTGAACATTACTTAAATGTGTTTAAGAATAGGGGGGGGTTAAGTGAAAATGATGTGCAGTTGTAACCTTTGAAAAAAAATGTGTTAACAAGTAGATGAAGCAGAAGAACAGCATACTCACAAATATAAACAGTATAATCACTTTCCCAATTTCTACAACATTTATGACATAAATACTTGTTGGGGCAGAATTGACCCCGGATAATAGTTTAATTTTGAGGGAGGTTATCGTAAAAACTAACTCAGTAATCCTTGGAACGGGCGCGTGTGGTAACAGATAGGTGTTATTTAGGGCCTACTTATATTTTATATCGATCTCGCTAACGCTACCCTTCTGGGGTCAATTTATTTATACGACCTTTGAGCACCTAACTCATTTGGTAAGTGGGTCACATATCATAATCCGAACGATGATTTTCTATAGTCAATATAGAGGGAATTTTTATTTGCCGTGGGAGAGAAATACTACGGAACGAATGGGCCGGCTCGACCGGGGTGATACCACGACCTCACATAAATGTGGCGTCAAACGGCGTAGTACTGTGTTTCGTTCAGTGAGAGAGTTGACCGGTGAACCAATTTCCCTATTCCCCCTATCCCTATTCCCTCATGAAGACCGGCAACGCGTCTGCGACTCTACGGATATTACGAGTGTCCATGGGCGACGGCAGTTGCTTTCCATCAGGTAACCCGTCTGGCCGTTTGCCCCCTAAATGTCATAAAAAAGTAGTCACAAGACTTGAGACTTGAGATCACTTGATAAAGCTGAAGAGAAATACGTCAAGCTTGATCTTAACGTTTCATGCAGAAGCGTAACTAAAGGGTGGCAAAGCTGGCAAAATGCCAGGGGCGCGGGGTGCCGACCCAAAAGGGCCTCGAGTTCACAAATATTTTTAACCGACTGAGCCAGAAGGAGGGTAGCGTTTTTCGAGAGTAAGTATGTACGTATGTTTGTTTATTTGTTTGGCACGCTCTGCAGCTTAAAAGGCTTGATGGATTTTAACGTATGAGGTATTGTTAGTTTCGTCTTGATAGCACAAGTGACACTTCGTACATTAAAAAATCAAAAATCAAAATAGTGGATTTTGAAGTCAAAGGTCGAGAAGGGTATCAAAATGAAGGGCTTTAAATAGTGAATCTTGAAATAACTTGATGTTTAAATTGTAAAGGTTCTTGCAGTACTCGAAAAATATTAAAAATATTAAAAAATAAAAAAAACGCTTCTACAGGAACTTTGTAACAGAATTTTATATCGTGTATTAAAATACTGAGTCTGTTGAATGCGGCGTTTTGCGAAACGAAGAAATTTTCGTGAAAATTTGGGGCATCTTTGTGATTTTTTTAAAGAGATAATTTTAAGATTTCATGTTTTCGTTACTACACAACTTCACAAATGTAATGTAGTATCTTTGTTTAAAAATGAAACAATTCGTAGCTTATTATCAAGTATAAAACCGAATTATGCAATAGTCGATTTTGCTTTTATCGTCCTCTCAATATTATTATACAAAGTATTGTATAATAATATTGAGAGAATGACAAAAGCAAAATCGACATCTAGTAAGATGTCCGCACCTCCATTCCTCCAAAATTATAATATACCGCAAGGGAACCGTACTTTATTTTGGGATAAAAAGTATTCTTTGTCCTGCGTCAGTAGACATACGAAAGTATAGACAAACTGACAGACGGTTGGGATAAACTGGCAGATTTCCTTTGTGCACCTGTCACTTTAACGTCACTTTGTCTATCTTGCTATACAAAAAATACTTTCTCGGTCGCCACGCTAGGGTGGGACACAGAGTATCTCATCAGCATGTGGGCAGCGCGAGTTACGTCGTCTCAACGTTAGACTCTTAGAATTATATTAAGAGTAAAACTATTACTTAATGCAAAGTAGTAAAATCAGGTTTATGTTGTTGTTAATAAGGCCTACAATCAGTGGAGTAACTATACCGTTCGAGGCCCGTGGCAAATTCGTTTTCGGTTTACTATGTCAATCCAATGCAACAACACGTCAAGCGATTATTGTAAGAAATAATCGCTTGCCACTTGTCTAGGTAGGCTGATCGGGGGTCCCTTCCGGCTGGGGGCCCGTGGCATTTTGCCGGCTTGCCACTTTGTAGTTACGCCACTGCCTACAATAAACTGTTTATTTTAGCTCTATAGCCTAATTTGGAGAATAGATTCCGACCTTTTATACCCGAGATAATCGTGTCTACAAAGTTATGATATCGATTTTAATTTTGTCTGATTAACGATTGTTTTCATTATCACGAAGGGGCCGTTTGAAACCAAAATAACCCATTCGTTTAGGCAAAGATATAAGTTGTTTACCTTTTGTGAAGGGCCACATGTTATGTATTTTGTGTCTGGTATTGTCGTACATAATATTATAATCATTATTACTTCATCAAGCTCTATTGAATCAAATAATTTGAATGAAATGTAGAAACTGTAGTGTAGCTAAAATGTAAATAAATTATGAGGAGATGTAAGAAAAAAAATCTCATACTTAACTTTGATGAAAACGCCTAAAAATACTCTTTTATGTCTACCATAAGAAATCACACAAAGAGCTAAAATCTTTGTTGCGAAGGTTAATTTTTTGTTAGGTTTTAATTTTGTTTTGCATCCACATTTTGTTCTCATGACAATGCATGGCAGCCTACCAAATAAGTTTGATATGGGTACAATATAAAAGGATTTCCGGGATATACGGAACATGACGTCACCCTAAATTAAAAATACATCTTGTATTCTGTCTTCGGGTTCTGTACAGCGCCTTTGTTAGAGTTAGCCACATTGCAATGTATGTAACAGTATTTTTTTAATGGAATTTAGAAGGCAATTTGCGTTCCCTTTATCAGGGAATAGGAATAGGGATAGGGGGATTGGGAATTTGGGCCACCGGTAAACTCACTCACTGAACGAAACCCAGCACTGGCTGATGAGAAACGGGGTCTACCCTCCACCTACCCTAGACCTTACCTAAAATTAAAAAAATATATATTAAAAAGTAAATATGTTTTGTGCTTTAACTTCTAGCGAGGAATTTTTCCCTGAGCTTATAGTTCATCAGAAAAAAAATACACCGTGGACATCGATTTCTTGCCACAAATGCAAAAAAATTGAAACTAATATTTTGAGATGAACGGATTTTTTTATGTTATACAATAATACACTATAATCCCTACAGAGGAATTCTTATTTCTTGTTTTTATCAATTATATATTTATTGTTTTCTGTTAGCGCGAGGAGAGGTTCGAAACTCAGAATGTACGGTTAAGGCCCTTGGTGCATATATACAAGCCTTATCATGAGCAGCGTCCGACGTACTTTTGCGCATTGGTCGCTCAGGTTTGTTCAAACCTTTATGATAAGCCATTTGACTCTGAAATTCATCACTGAAGAAGATTGAAATTAATCATTGAATGAGAAGACTTACACACCGTAGATAATTAATTACTAGCGGGAAAACGCGTAAGGAAAAATTACGTGGGGACCGTACATAAATGAGTCGTTATTTTGAACGTTTTTAAAAATTTTTATGGTCAGTAAAATATGCGTATTTACCTTATTATATATTTATAAAAAGTATTCAATATATTGCCTAGATTTAATAGCTATTAACAAAAAAAGATTTATTCAAATCCGTCCAGTATTTCCAGAGATTAGCGCGTACAAACAGACTAAAAGAGAACATTTTTTGTTGATTTGTGTTCTTTTACTGTTCCTCAGTACCACATTGATTGTTTTCTAAAAATAATTAATGCACAGTCATGCTAATTTTACAGTTTTATCACATGTTTATACTAGCTGTTGCCAGCGGCTACTTCCGCGTGAAAATTTATAAGCTATACCGTTTTTAAAAAAAATTTTGCTACTGTTCGACTTCTGTAAGTCGTAGCGTAATGTTACATAGCCTATAGCCTTCCTCGATAAATAGACTAACCATCACAAAAATATTTTTTCAATTCCGGCCTAACATTTTTTCAATAGTTCCTAAGATTATCGCGTTCAAACAAACAAACTCAAAGCTTTATATTATTAGTATATTTAGTATACAGTATCTAACAAAAGTTATAAAATTTTAAGGATCGTATGTGTCCCTTATTTAGTGAGTGAGTGAGTGAGTTTACTGTGAAAGTAGCAGGGCTGATAGCTAAAGAAAATTCCTAATTTGTGTGGACAAACGCCCGAGTGACATGAGTCTACCTATACAAATCATTAAAAAATCCCTTTAAACATTGCTACTTTCACAATGAAACCTATATAAGGGAGAAATACCTTCCTTCAAGTTTTATCACTTACTTTTATTGCACCCACTTTAAACATACAACAATCAAATAAGCGGTAAGCACATCGTGCACTGCCTAGTTATAAAATTGCTGAGAATTAAATATATTTTGAAGACATAAGTGGAAGAAGCTAATAACTAACATTCAACAACCTTAGAAGAAATACTCAATTTTTTCCGTTAAATTTTGATGACTTTTGTAATTTAGCTATCTATCTCGTCTATCTAGGTAGCTATTAAAGCCTCATTTTTTTTAATTTCAAATCATTTATCACGTCTTAAGGCGTTAATTTACGCAAAACTCAGGCAGTTTTTAAATGTTAGTTATCCCCTTCTTTGACTTATGTCTTCATATGTTACAGTAATGTACAACCTTGTTATCATGTGTATTAGATACATACTCTGTGTAATTTTAGTATTAAAATTAAAAAAAAAAACTACAGTGCAAAATAAATAAAAAAAAAGTTAGTGAAACTTAGGAACTAATTTTTTTAAAGTATTTTTAGGTATATTCCTACCATTAAATGAATATATTTCCATTACTCACCGCAATTGAAAATAAGCAATTTAATTTACATACATGAATGTGCTCCTTTGAAATGCATTCGGATTTTAATGAGATTCTGTTTTC
Source organism: Cyclargus thomasi (assembly GCA_026546445.1). NCBI lineage: Eukaryota > Metazoa > Arthropoda > Insecta > Lepidoptera > Lycaenidae > Cyclargus > Cyclargus thomasi. The sequence continues at coordinate 11,458 of JAOTAV010011664.1, read as the reverse complement.
CTAATAAAGATTTCCTATCGGTCCGGAGCAGTTGAATCGGACTTGCTATCAGATCCTACAACGCATGAGAAAATCTAGCTTTTAGCTTGACTAAAATCTAGACTGAGAATTAATTATGGCTGGAATTAAACGGAAAATAGTAGTAAAGATTAAAAAAAATATTTTTAATGAAGAGCTAGGAAGTGCTGTGGGAATAGGGAATATGTATGATTTTTAATTCTTCTTTTAAATAAATCTATCGTGATTGAAAAACAATGAAGTCCAATTTGTTTTTTCTTAATTGTAAATAACAAAGCTGTAAGCCTTTAAAATGGTCAGTTACAATGAGAGATCCGATATTGATTATGACATCAAAGTCTATGAGCTACATACAATATTCATACTAAATTACGTTTTGAAATAAAGAGGTGGACTTACCAATTTCTCAACAGAAATCTGAATTTCTAAAGTCAAAAATTTAAATTTAGACAAATCATGCCGTGTTAGCTGGTACCGACTTTAAAATTGTGAAGATTGTGTACGAGATAGGTTGATGCCTCAACGAATTCTGAAACAGGCACTAATTAAGAATAAATCTTATTTAATATACTTTTTAGTTTCTTATGTACCATTTTAGTTTTTTCCTTTGGAAGTCGGTTTTAATTTTTTGTTAAAAAATAATAATTGAATATCTTTAATGTACAAAATTTTCATTTATACAGTTTTATTATTTGTAAAGATTATGTTTATTGGGTCCTTTATTGTTACGTTCTAATAAAACAAAGTCTTAGTTCCAATATATTTTAGTTCATACGCGTTACAATTTTGAACCTTACAGCCCTTGGAATAACGGTAGTATTTGCGGGTCCGCCACAATCACATAATATCACGTATCATTTGATCAACATTGACCGGAAAAATAATCTTAATTTGCTGGAAATATTTGCTCGGAAAACTTACGATATAAAAGATTTCAATGAAATCAGTAAGCTCTGATATCTTTATTGATGTATCGAATTATAACATACCATTTACTCAGGGTCGACTTAACATGAGTGAGTGAAGTATACTGGTGTCCTGAGATATTCCGGGAAGAGTAATAATACTAAAACGTTCTTTGGCAGCTTCCCGGAAAGATTTTTTTTCGAAACCTTTCCGCTGTCACGGATAATTTGAGAGCCACAATTGTCCTATAATTCGGATACGCTTCAGCAGGCGAAATGTGACTTTTTGGATTTTAAGGAAAGAATGAAAAAACTTGGACCTATAATATTTTTCGAAATTCAGTATGCTTGTCTTAGTGGGTAGAATTTTGACTTGCAACTGAAACGGTGTAGGTAGGTAATGAGACATCTTTTTAATCTCAATTTGGTGACAAATTGTATAGAACAGAAAAATGTATAGGTCTCTAAGTAATAGGCAATATCTACTAATAAAATATAACAGTCATAATATAATTCTATAAACATCACGCGCGCTGTTCTATAAACATCACGGATATTTTCAAAGAGCGGTCGAACCCTTGGTCGGAAAATTCGTATTAAAAATTTGGTGCGCCCCATAACGACTCGTCAACAGTGTGCGCGAAGTCTTAAGCGACAGTTTTTTGTAACGCCCCGATATCCACTAGCCATTCATGTTCCGAGTGTCAAGTGCGATTTTCACATTCGACCGTGACCGCGTTTCGCGATCACTAACATTTTGTATGGGATTTGTACATGACCGTAAGCATCGCTTGGTGGAGCTGTACAAATCCCATTTAAAATCTTAGTAAAGGCAAAACGCATAAAAAGTTGCAATTGTACTCGCCATTCAGACTATAAAAATCAAGACCCAGATCGACGTGGGGTGAATCTTTTATTTAGCATTTATAATTTGTAATTCTACCCTCAACAAACGTTTTTCAAGCATTTGATATAAATTGCTATTAATACGCAAAGCCCTCTGTTAATTACGTTTTAAGGAAAGAACAATTAACTCAATTTATTTTACGATCCTCACGTTTCGATTTTTAACGAGTGTTTTTACAAGGTTCGTTAAAATTTAGCTATAGTATCTTTTTACGTTATAAGAAATTCGCTGAGGTTTTAATAAATATGAATAAGAAAATTGCTGGATGAGGAAAAAAATAAGAAAATCGCAATGATGGTTGTAAACGTCTTTGTTATGAAATAAGAAAATTACGAATTATATTAAAATATAGTTTAATAATAATTATGATGAATTACTAATATGCATTAAATAAGTATCTAATTATTGGTCGAAACAGGTTTAACAACAACATTGTCGTAATTAAAAAATACTGTTGTAATGCGAAGTAAAAAAGGAAAAAATAAACAACGCTATGTAGAGAATTTACCTTTAAGAAGCCATGCTTCGGCACGGATCGGTTAGACCAGGGAAACCACGGAATAGAAAATTGGTTTGGAATTTTATCCAGTGAGTGCTATTACTGAAGTTCCAACTTCCATAGACTTCTCTCCCTATCCCTATTCCGATTCCCTAATCCCGATCCCTATTATCGTTGCCTTTTCCTTCATACAGGTGCCTACTGGCTTGCCTTCTAAACAAATAAAAAAACAATAGTAAAAAATACTCACGATTCCATCTCCGATATTCTTGATGACGCACGGGATGAGCGCCGTGGATCCGATCTGTGACGTCACCACCGTGTTGTTCTCAGTGGCGAACTGCTTCTCGGGGACCTGGCCGAAGATGTCCTCGAAGGGGGGGAAGGTCCCCGTCAGCTCATTGTCCTCTATCCTGAACGTTGAGGACCGGGGCGAGGGGGGTGGCGTTGGGCCTGGAACAAAATTTATATAAAATACGGTGAGACTTAAAAGTTAGTCACGCATAGCACGTATATGTAGTTGACAAACTTTTAGTATTATCTATACTAGTACTAATAATAAAAAGCTGAAGAGATTGTTTGAACACGCTAATGCACGCTGGCTAGAATTCAAAAATTTTTTGAGTTGGTGAGTAGGGTAGTTATCGAGGAAGGCTATATAAATTCACGCTATGACCATTGTAACCGAGCAGTAACATAAAAATGTTGAAAAAACCAGCCAAGTGCGAGTTGGACTCGCGCTCGAAGGTTTCCGTACCAGTACAGAGTAAAAAATTCTGAAAACGCTTCTGAAAGTTTTAAATTTACAAAAAAGTTTTAAGATTATAAAAAAAAATTATGAAAAAGTTTAAAATGTTATAAAATAAAAATGGAAACTAACCCGGGCCCCTTTCGTACCTAAGTAGGCACCCTAGCCACGCCTCCACGCCGCTGATGATAAGTGCGTCGAATTTATCGGTATTTTTAAGGAACTAAAACGTGGAAAATATATTTGTTGTATTAGAGCCACCTTTAAATATTTAGTTTCTTTGTTTTTATTATTTGCTGTTATAGCGGCAACTGAAATACATATGCTGTGAAAATTTCAACTTTCTAGGTACTATCGTTCTTGAGACACAGCCTAGAGACAGACGGACAGACAGACAGACTGACAGACTGATAGACTTACGGACCGACATTGATGTCTTAGTAATAGGGTCCCGTTTATACCCTTTGGGTACGGAGCCCGAAAAATGGTATTATTTTTAATGTTTCACGCGGACAACAGCCAGTATGAAATACAGTATAATCCATACTAATGTTTAAAGGTATATTGACTTATACTATTGTTATAAATGGGAAAGTGTATTGCTTGTCCTTCATTTACATCCTAACAAAGCAACCAATCAACTCGATTTTTGATATTGACTTAGTTGAAAAGGTGGAGACTAACATAGCCAATGTAATTTAGAATTCTTGTTATTTATAGCAATTGTCCGAGACTGAGCTTGCGTGGAATTCGAAAATCGCGTAAAAATACGAATATTTTGGGAACATTATGTTACCCAACACCAAAAGTAGGCTATCATACTCTCTGTGCTTTCAATGAAGAGTATGCCAAAAATCAAGTCGATTTGTTCCTTAATATGTGCGTGAGTAAGAACATATTAATTGATTGTACCGTTGGTTCATGGCGGAAATCTATGTTCAACTTTAATGAAACACACTTTTTCATGCACGATTTCCGCTTTATTCACTTCGATTTTACAAATTTATAACAAATACTCGAGTGGTTTCGACAAAGTCCTGATGATGACTTTGTCAAACTCACTTAATAATATTAGTAAAGAAAAGGAATTAAGAATGTATCAGGTACGTACACTGGCATACTTCTTAGATAGTTCGAACAACTTACAAGAAACTGGTCTACCGAGTGACGTAAGGCGAAGAACGTCCCCCGGGCATCGCTTGACCTTGTGCCAAGTTTGATCCAGGATCAAGTTCAACACACAACTTTCGTGCCAGCCCAAGGGACTTGCATCTGAAGTATGACTTCGGCAACAGCTTCTTGACCAGCATGTTATTGGGCGAGCGAAGCGAGTCCCCCATATCCCACTCCACGTACAAGTTTGGGATGTCACATAGTAACTTACGTATATGTGTAAAATAAAAGAGTAATAATATTAAAGATTATAAAAAATAAATTTTGTACTACTAACGCCATCTATGAGCTAATAAAACTTAACGAAGTGAGTATATATTCACCATACGTATCTAAAACAGTAAATATTTATAACTAAAAATCTGCCATAATCATAAAGTATATACTTTGGAAAACCCAATATCACAGCATCAAAAATATTGCGAGCCCTGATAAAGCTGCGCTTTTCCGCTAGTTAATATAATATATCATAAGTATTATCTCGTATAACATAGCTTGCTACTCCATAACCAGATCTCCTGCGACGTGTTTTGGTGTTTTCTAATATTATAATATACTCGCAAAACATTTGAAGAGCAAAACGTTTGAAAACACCAAGACATATTTGCCAAAACAAATGAATAACATCCAAAACGTGTATTGATGCCAATATAATTTTTTGAACATATTGTTATAATATTAGAATATACTAGCTGACCCGGCAAACGTTTTGCCAAAAAAAAAAGGTTATACTATATACAATAGAGAAAAAGACTCAATACAAAAAAAAACATATATGCTTACCTTCCCTTTCTTTAGGGGTGAAATTTTGTGAAACCTGTATGTATAGCGACTAATATCATACTACAAATTTTATTATTATTGATCCACCAGCCAAATTCAACGTTTGTCAGGATTATTTTTAATTTGATGCCTTACTAACTTTAGGTAGCAAAAAATTAAATCAAAATGTATGAATATATTATATTAAAATTACACTTAACACTAACCGTTACTTCAAATTCCGTCAAAAGTGAAAGAACGCAAACACAACACACGAGAATATCATGAAAATAGTGAACAAAAATGTAATTACGCTCTTCACATTTTTCTCTTTTAAATTGCAAAATGAATTTTCATTTCTCTTAGATTAGAAACTCTGTTGGATTTTTTTTTAAAAGATAAAGGTGCGTTATAATGTACGCGTTTTTATGAAACAAAAAAAATGGCAAATTTTTTTACACCACAATAAGTATGCCTAGGCAGTACGTAGCAATCGCGTAGATATCTCGTAGAAGTCTCGTAGCGGTCACGTAAGCAAATGACACGACAGCTTTGTTCTGACTTACAAAATAATTTCTGGATTACTTAAGAAAAAAAGTGTTAGCCACTTCCCAGAACTATACATGAATATGCATATAAAATTTGATTCAAATCGGTAAAGTAGTTTCGACTGAGAAATGTTTAAGCAAACATTGTCAAACGAGGATTGTGTAAGTATATAAGAAAAATATAATTAAAAATATCGGTGCTGAAAAAAAGAAAAGCAAAAATAAAAATAATAATTTGCAAATATTGGTACAAGTAGTTATCACCTTTCTATTTTGGCTATAGTAGGTATAGTGGGATCAAGACAAAATAGCATGGATTTTCATATTGTAATAATCGACATTTCATACGAACTTTTATACAAAGATACTCCCTTTCAATGATAGTTTCTAAGTCTCGGTACTTATTTTTTTTTAATTTTCCAAGTCCCAGCACTTACCTGGGGGAATTGCTAGCGACAAAATGTTTTTTCTCACATGAACATCAAATAGAAATAAAAATACACGATGTCTAAAAAATGCTTGTGTAATTAGCGTGATTGACGAACACACTTCTAAAAAACAAACTTTTACATTTGTAACATTAATAGGATAGTAAGATAGCCGACACAAAAATGTAAACGGTATGAGGAAGCGCCCTTAGACTTTTTTCACTTAACATTAAACGTATGGAGTACAGCATTGTTCCGTGGATAAAGGGCTTTTATTTTGTGTCATATAAATGCTTGTCGTAAATCAAAAAATATTTATGCGGCTTAAATCCTTTTAACCTACTACAAATCGGTTGATTTATTTGTGATGAATGTGCGTTGTTAACGTAACCGTTGGCTGTTACCACTCGTTAGGCTGCCCCTAAACCTACAATATTATTGAACAATACATTTTATTGTTCAATATGATTGAATGAATACAATCAATTATATTGCTCAATATACGAACTGCTCGATGTTATGACGTTCAGCCGGAGAACAGCATTGATCTTGTGAACTTCTCATTAATACGAAAAATATTGAGACAGACTAAAAAATATTGCGCAATGCTGACCCTACTTGATGTAATATAAAAATATAGTGCAATAAAAATTAAACTCGCTCGAAGATTTCATTTATCATTTAATGCTCAATATTAACCCTTAACGACTAAATTGTACAATACGTGATATTGCTCAATAAAATTTATTATTTAAAGGCCGCTTTTTATTCATTTGGGGAAATGCATTTATGCATCCCCGGTAGTCTGGGGAGGACCACCGGGGTATGTGAGACTCAAGGTGAAATACTCACTAAAACCCCAACGGTGTTCCTGCTTTTTCGCTTCAGGCAGGGCTACGGAATATACAACTGCGACCCTGCCCGCGAATCTAGAGGCCGCCTAATAGAAACATTTTGAAATAAATACGATTATGTATTTGAATATTTGATTAACGATGCTAAATTATGAATGTGAATGGTAAACTCTAGGCTTATGTGTAAATTTTATGTGTGTAATTGTTAAATATATATATATATAAGTATATAATTTATTAATAAGGATGTAAGTTTATAATGAAAAAGAATTAAATCAAAAAAACATTACGATAATTTTTAGCATATTATATCCACGCTAATATTTTAAATGAGGATTGTTGGTTTATTAGACTTTTTTTGAAGCCACCGACTTGATTTTTGCCATTAACAATTAGACATAATAGAAAGGACCGAAAGTAATATTTATTTTGGTTTTGGATAAGCATCATGTTTCTGAAGGAGTTTTCAATAATATTAATAATTTGAAGCAATTCGGGATGAGCGCAGCTGCAGGCAAAAACAAGTAATTAACAATATATATTGTGAAGAGCTTATTAATAAGACGAATTACCTATCTAACCATAAGGATTTCATAGCAAAATCTGAATATATTTTCTGGTACGAAATCCATCCCGAGCTAACTGTTATATTTTAAAATTGTTGGTTAAGAAATACGACGACTACCTTTTATTGCTGTAAAAGTAAAATAGGAAGAAGAAAAATAAAATTTACTTAATACCTTCGTTGCTGCAAAGTGCTTAAATGAGCATGAACGATTATATAGTTCGCGGACTCAAAGGAGTTGGTAGACTAAAACAGATATTCGACGAAGAAATCTTTTGTGCCATTTTTAGTAGCGAGAAGCCCTACTGCGAAACCATTTTCAAACGAACGAATCGGAATGCTACGTCCTGCTCTTACATACATGAAATAACGTTGTCAGAGTAGGATGGCAACATTTGGTGGAGTCAGAGTATTTGTATGTGCCGTTTATGAGTAGAGCCTCAGACGCGCGGTCAGGGAGAAATATTTATGGTTCAACACTTATTCAACATTGTCAGGATTTGCGAAGATAAAATTTAGTTTATTTTACCCCCAAAAAGGATAATTTATAATCCAACGTGTGATGTTATTTTAACCCTTTCTATCCGACTATTGTTAAGCCAAATGGAAAACTGATTTTCGCGCTATAGCTATATATATGCAACTGAAACGAAAAAGACACTTCTGACGTTACAAGTGTACACGGACGACAGTAAGGTTCCATCTGATGACCCGTCGACTCACTTGCCTCCTTTCATAAAAATGGAGTTCTCAAAAACCACAATAGCATAGTACAAGTCATGTTTTATGCAAGGGTCCTTAGCTACACAATATACCGACTATTTTACTTGACAATTTTAATATTCCCACAAGCACATCGGTTCAACTGCAGATTCTACAATAAATCGTCCAGATTCGGTGCAGCTTCCCCCGGGACGGCTCTGTCTAAACAGAGCTCGGGTTACTCTGAGAAGTGGAGTTTATATGGAGATATTTCGCACCCATTTTAAGATTTTCCACAATAAAGTTAAAGTTTAAAAAATAATTTAAGAAATTATGTAATACATGCTAATATTCTAAGTCGGAAAGTGTGTTTGTTTTCAAGTCCTTTCATAAGCAAATCCTGCCAACCAATCGAATTGAGGCATAGATTCAGTAAGAACTAGAGACCGTCCTATTCCCGTCTTTTGTAAAAGGGGTAGAAAGTTTTCCGCTCGCGTATAAATATATATTTAGATATAAAGTACATTAAGATCAACAGTAAGATTTTGTTCTAGGAAAAACTTCAACAATATATGTATTTTCAAAATATATTTTTACGCTCCTGCGCTTAGTGAATATGGCCCAGGACGCTTAGTTAAAGCTAGCTGTTCGGTGCCCTCATCATAAAATTTAGTGGTGAGCTAAAAGTTGAAAAGTTGTAGTTTTATTGTATTGATGACTTCTGTGGCTCAGTTGGCGAGCGCATGCCGGGGGTTGCGGGTTCGAATCCCGCCGATGGAACAAAAACTTTTCCAATGTTTCTTGGTAATATTATTATTATTACATATAAGATAAATGTCTCTGATGTCTCTGATCTATACATATAATAAATCTGTAGAAATCAATCTATAAATAAAATGATACCAAACTCAAGTACGAAGCCAAAACTCGGAGGTCGTTTTCAAGTGAAGTCACACACTTGAGCAGTCTTGAACAATGATGATCTGATAGCGATAATTGTCTTTATAACACCCCTAATGTGAGTTGAAGAAAGTTAGGGACCCGAGAGAATGGTTAAGGAAAAATTTACCCTTCTGTCGTTTGGACACTTTATCCACCTTTATCGCTTTCGATCATTGAGTTTGTCCTCAACTTGGACAGAGTATATAAAGCCGAGTAAGACATCTTCGTAGAAACAGATCGCGTGCGGCTTGCATGTGTGCACCGCACATTGCTGGATGCCACAAAGTTGTAAGCCTCCACTGGCACATTGAAAAAACCACTTAGATTTGTTAATGTATGTGTGTGTGTGCGGTGGCCCTAATGCAAGTCCGTTTCTATTCAGATGACTTACTTGGTACTGTCTGAGTTATGATTGTAGTCATTATTTTTTATCTAATCCTATCTAAATGAAAGCAATTCATAAAACAAGCTAAATATGCAAAAACCAGAAAACCCGACTGTAGGAACGATTGAAATTTAAACAACAAGTTTTGTATATTTCTAGGATGACTATTTAAAGCTCTTAATTTTGATACCCCAGTCGAAATTTTTAGAACCTCATAATTTTGACTTCAAAATCGTTAATTTTTTAATTTTTTTTATGTACTCAGTGTCATATGCGCTATCAAGACAAATCTAACGATACCTTATACGTTAAAATCCATTAAACCGTTTGGGCTATTGAGCGTGCTAAACAAGTACTAGTAATCACGAAAAACGTAACCCTCCTTCTGGCACAGTCGGGTAAATTATCACAATGAAATTACAGAATCCTTGGACAGTACTGTATTCTCTGACGATTATTTCTATGTATTCCTTCTATCCTGATATCATCGTTATTATTATTCAGTTCTGTCCTTTTAATAATTAAACGCATTCGTTTATTTGTGTTAATGTTTGTCGATCAGTACAGAGCGGATTTTAATAAAACTTGGTATGCCGATGAGGAAACTAAGAATATGTTTTATTAAGATTTAGTTCTTTTTCTGGATAAATGATTCCAATTCTAATAATTAATAGTTAATAGTATATGTTCTAGTTGAGAAAATTCCTTGTAAAAGTAATAATTTTCCAGGGAGAACCCTATCTTTTTGCTAGACGCTAACAATTTTTTCTGGCGTTACATTTTCAAGCATTTTTCACGCCCCAAAAACGCTCATTAGCCAAGGCTACCGTTTGATTAAACTTTCATGAATTGCCTGCGCGTTTAAAAATAAAAGTGGCCAGGTAAAAATATTTTTCATAAAAACTTAAACAAGTTCACCACTTGAGCTGCACCTCAAACGGCGCTTGTGTTAAAATAAAACTCTATAAAACAAGAATACAGTCAATTATTAAATAGGATTTTTAATTTTTAGCCGAAATGTATGTTTTGGCGTTGGGCCATGGTTGATAGCCATGATTACCGTCTTCGCTGTTATGAATATCAGTAAAGCAATGTTCCACTAGGAAACTTGACGTCAGAGAAGTGCCAGATAGTGAATCTAAGTTAGTTGATCACGTTATGTTAAACCCAACCGACAGATCACGACTTAAGAATTGAATTGACATATTCCGACCAATTGACGATAGATAACCTATACGGTACTTATCAGGAATCGGTGAAACTAAAAGTCGTTAACATTATAACTCAAAATGTTTTTTAAATCGACGTTGTTTCTGATTTTTTTTATCGGGTAAAATTATCTGCATCGTGTTTTTGACTAAAAAGTTACTTGTAAAAAATGTATCTATAATATATACAGGGTGTAACAAAATTAAATGGTAAAACTTTAGGGATCGTATGTGTCCCTGACATAGAGTTCACTGTGAAAGTAGCAGCGCTAAAAGCGAAAAAAAAATGTGATTTGCTTGGGCAAAGTCACTGGGGCGCGTGGCCATTCAAATCATAAGCTTTTTTTTTGCTTCCAGCGCTGGTACTTTCACAATAAACTCTATATTAGGGACACATATGATCTCTAAATTTTTAACACTTATTTTGGTTACAATAAAAAGTTTTTTTAAATATCTTTTTTTCTAGAAACGTGAATTTCAGATTGGCTGTCCTTAATATTTAGGTATGGAAATAAAATTGAATGGAAATGGTATTTTAACCCTTACGGATTTTGTCGCGGAGCACTTTCTTGATTCCAGACGTTTCGGCTGCTTTCCAGGGGCCGAGGTGACAGGCAGCAGAAACGTCGGGAATCAAAAAAGTGCTCCGCGACAAAATCCGTCAGTGTTAAAGAACCATAGACACAAACCTTAGACATCATTTAACAGAAATCTTACCTTCACCAGTGCCGATGGTTGTATGTATGAGGAGCACAACGATGTATAAACACCGTTGTCCCTCTGACATCGCTGTTTAGGGATACACCTGAAACAG
>JAOTAV010011653.1:0-26770 GCA_026546445.1 Cyclargus thomasi | reverse complement strand
TGTAATCTTGAAAGAAGTCTAGAAGACGGGACGAACCTGAAGTCCACGCGAACGAAGTCGCGGGCAAAAGCTAGTATTTGAAATATTTCTAACAACTTTAGATAGCTTTATTATTAAATTCCCAAAGTTCATTTTGAAACTATTATTGGTTCTAATATACAAATGACACATTATACGCTTGCACTAACCTATAATAAAGGTTTTTTAATCTACAAACGTAAGTTTCGGTTTCGGCCGAAAGTGGGTTCGGGGCCGAAGATTCGGTTCGTGTTGCGGCCGAAACAAAAAAAACTGTTTCGGTCGGACACTAGCATTTTTATCAAAATGTTATATTAAAATTTTTCACCACAGTTTATCATAAGCTTTTAAACTTAAAATCTTAAAAACTCTGCGTAAATGAAAGAAGTCGCTTAACACAAGGTCGTTTGTTTGGAGACGCGAATTAACTGATTAGTAATTTTAAATACCTTTTTTGTAGCGTCTAGCCCAGTGGTTTTTAACCTGTTAGTCCTGAGAGACCGTTTTACAAAATTTTCATTACACCAACCACCACCAAGTTGGTTTAGTAAAATTATCTTTCTAGTTACAATCGTGTTGCATTTCAACAGCTTCTTCTTCAAGTTCCTACCATCGGCTACCTCAGAAGCATCTCTGCAACGGCTATATGGTTCCAGGAACCACTAGTGTACACTATTCAGTTTAGAACCACTGTTCGAGCCAATGCGTTTCCTTATCGCTTTTTCATAGAAACGCCGATCAAAATGTTCGTAATTGACATGAGCCGAAGTCTATTAATCCGGAATAGGCAGTCTAGTATACTATAGAAAGTTTATATATAATAATATCAATTCCATACATTTTCGTCCCGTCTTAGCTAGGAGTCCTGTTTACAGAAGAATTGACAAATTAAAAAAGAAATCCTTAATTTTGTCGTTTAATTATGTCTTTTTTCCGTCGTTTCGCATCGGTGTGGTTCTGCTAAGTTGTTTGAAAACGTTTTTGCTTCAGGCGAGGGAACCCTAAATATGATTTACATTTAGGCGGGGGTGATGATCTAATAATATTTCCAATCTCAATAAGTAACGCCGGAATTTTTTTCTTAATTTCACGCTATCTTAATATTTTACGATTTATTTTGTGGTATAACACAGAAAAAATAATAGTGCTGGTTATACACAAAATAAGATCTAAAGTCAACTCTAAAATCAACCGTCGCGGAACATGTAGAATTTCGTAAAATATTGCTATGATCGTTAACTTGCAAAAAACTTTAACAATATACTGGCGCACCCGACGGACGTTGTCCTGCAGATCTAATTTGCGAATGTAACAACGGGCGCCACCCTAATAAATTTTATATATGAACCATTAGTATTTAGTATTAATATTATTAATAATAATATTAATATAACATATATTCAGCTTCTTTTGGCTGTTACACTGTATGACAAATAACAAAAGACACCACAACGTGACCTAACGATTAAAGACAGGAAGCGCAAAAACATTTACAAACATCATATTACCCACACACAATAAATATTAGTTAGTAACGATAGTTTATCCAGAAATATAGTATAATAGAAAAGTATTCTATATCCTTCGCCAGGATTTAAAGTTTCTCCATGGGTGTGAAGAGGTAGCAGACAAACACATTTTCACATTAACAATATTAGTACAAATTATATTGACATACATGCTCATGGCATTACCACAAAGTGGGGATAATATGGCGTCCCTAGTTTGTTATTCCAGTACAGACCGAGTTGGTCGGTTAGATGATGATTGAAAATTCCACCCTGCTTTACTGCAGGATATTACAAATAACTTACCTGTTTTCGATTTTCAGTGGTAGTCCATTATACAGCCATTCTGCCTCAACAGCAAAGGGTGATACGCTGCAACTGATGCTGGTTGTGGAGCCGAGCTCACCTTTCACAACTGTCAAGTCCAAAATTTCCGGTATATCTTGACCTGGAACCAGAGATATACTATTTATAGAAAGTGTACCAATGACATGTTTTGTAATAAATGACTAATCTGCACAAAACTGCACATAATGACTTGTCCTATGATTTGGGCAATAGTAAATTCTGCAGTTTTTGACTGTACTGGTGGTTTGAACCATATTTTTATTCCTCGCTGAAGGAAGGACCCTGTGGCCCTTGCATCACTGTGACTCCTTTGCATTAGAGCTGGTTTGAACCATATCACTACTGAAGATCTAATCTGATGAGTAGGGATGCCAACTTTTTTTTGGCTAGAAGGGACAAATTAACAGGTAACTTAAAAATACAGGACTTTTATTTTTCACACAGAACAAATAAAAAACATTAAGTTTTGAATTGAAATTGTCTGAGACAGTCAGAGGTCAGTGTGGGCTCTAATAGGAGTTATTTCCTTGCTCCGACTTCCATTCAAGCCTAGCCAAGTTGCTAGGAAGGTGTTGGTACTAAGTCGCACCCTTTTTTGCTAACTCCAAAAAGGTGTTGTGCGCATTATGTAAGACAAGGAAAGGATAAACATTGAGGTACTATTTATTAGTAGGTAATTCAATGAAATTAAGAAATGCCTTAAAATAATAATTATTTTGATGAGATAAGAGAGATAAAATGAGAGAAAAAACTTAAAAAACACTAACAATACACTTAATATGTGATCTATTAAAAAATAAAAAATATATGTCTAAAGTCATATAATATATGAAACTCATGCAGCACATAGATCATCTTTCTTGGACAATAATCAAGTGATTAGCCTGTATTATCCTTATCAGATTTTAAAAAACACAGTTTTTGCCTGAAAAACCTCCAAAGAGCTTTAAAGTAATAAACCATAGATGCATAAAATTGCTCTATTTTGTAAATATTGTTAGCTGCAATATTTTCTATTTGTATTTATTACTTTAAAATTTCTTTTAAAGATAATGTTATTTGATAATACGAATACGAAAACAGTTGTATACAGACACTGTATAATGTATGTATTTATCTTCCTGCGTTTCAATGCTGTATGAAAGAACATGTTGCATAGTAAAATAGTAGTGTCTAGTAATAACAAATTATGTACATCGAGGCTAAAATTTTACAGTGTATGTATGTAAAGTTGCATACTTAATGTTTACGTAAGTAAGTTATTATTTACTTACCTAAAACTGAATAACACGACACGATACACCCAAAATAAAGCGCAAGTGTTACGGTATACTTCCTGACCAAGTGAACCATTATGATGGCGGAAATACAGTCTTTTACAAGAAGTACACAGAGTCTAGTAATATAAAATGCATCGCACGTTTGTTAAACCATCTTTATAACGTTGCTACACCAATATCACGGATTATTTATATAAAATATCACTACAAAAAATTACAAGGCGGCTGACACCCAAAGCCGAACAAACAATTCTGTAGCCGGTATTGCAATTACAAAAAATATAAACGTCTATGGAAATGTTACTAGTTTATAATAATAAAAAGCAGAGACAAGTATTCAGAGAGCCAAATAAAAAACTGAACTATAATATTTGGTGGAATATTCAGTTGATATTGAGCCTAAAAAGCTCAATCCTAGATAATTTGTGTAATGTGAAATGAAACCAGTGTCATAGACCACTTTCTCTTTCCACAAATAGAGTGAGTGAAAAATTTGCTGAGTGACACTGTTTTTGGCTGTTTAAAATTTTTTTTTGGCAGTAGCAACATTTGTTGTTTATTGACAAGACAAGTGACAGACGGCGGGGTCTTGATTCTTGGCTCAATGGTATCCTGATTGTACGTAATTTAGAGGAAATAAATTAGAAGATATTATGAATTTATCCGACTACGTGTAGTTATTAAGTGAAAATGTGTTTTGTGAACATTGTTTAGACTGTATTTGTGCACGGATATCGTGTAAACTGTGTTTTAAAAATGTATATTTCATACACGCTAGGAGCCATTTTTATTGTATTTATCTTGTGCGTTCATTGTGATAATGATGGTACCAACAACGAAATTAAGGATATTTACGGTGAGTCTTTCTATTCTTATTATAATTCAGTCATGCATATGTATTTCTGACGATTTATCGGAAATCGTGAATCACGCCTACTGTCAGTTATTTCTAATTGGCGATCGTTCAGGTGCGGGCTGCTTTTCATATTTTGAGCTCGGTGCTAAACAATTATTTATATTTAATTTGCGTGCTCATTCTACCTTTATAACTTGTGAATGTCTATTGTGTTTACGATTTTTATGTAAATAATTAAAACTGAAAATCGACTATCTGTCCCCTGATTTCATTCATTTGCCACCTCTAATTTACCTTCTTGAACCTCTGAGCTCTGTCTCAGTCTGAGCCCGAAATGTACTATTTTTTTTAGTTTGAATATGAAAATAATATCAGTAAGTTTAAGACACACCTACTGATATTATATTATTTTATACAAAAACAAAACCCAAATAAACATATAGCTATAGTTTGGACCATCACAATAGTTTTTAAAAGGAAATTCCTTAAAGGAACATATTTTGCCTTTTGCATATAATATATTATTTAGAAGTTTAATCATAATGTTTATCCTACAGAAAATTTATATTCCAAACTGGACTAAACTAAAACTTTACATTTCAAGTTTTTTTTTAACATGTTCAATTATGAAAAAAATAAACCCTTATCAATTTAAATGTCTTGAAGTCAAGTATCTCATTGAGGTACACAGCACTAATTATATGATGTCAGGCCCTATCCCACGATAAATTTAAGCGGTGAATTACTGTCTGGAGTGACTTAGGGGTCAGCACTAGTGATATTATTAGAGCTGTTTGATTTGCTTGTCTGGTAGCAGGATTGTCGTGTGAATCAGAATTTTTTAATGAATTCACTAAGAACAGAAGATTCTGCTTGCACCCCAGTCTCCAAATTGCAGAAGCAATCAGATACCCCAATTTGCTTAAAATTGAATAAAATGTAGTTTAAATATCTATTGTCCACCAGGTTGCAGGTCCCAGGAGTTGTAGTATGGTTTTAACTCAACCATGAGACCACTCTAAACAAGTTTTTATGAATTAGCAAGTAGAAAATATGATGTGACTTGTGTGTTCTGGAATAAGGTTCAAACATTTAAGATCTCATGTTAATCAATTATGCTACAAGGAAACAACCTTGTAAGTGTGTATATTCATGTTAGCCTCGTAAGCCCTGGGTCTGCTACTGCTAGCTACTGTCAGGGCATTCAAATTTCCTGATTGGCTGTCTAATTGGTTAAAAATCCTTACTATTATTATAAATTGAAAGGGTGTTTGTTTGTTTCTCCTTTTTTACACTTTAACAAAGTAACCAGTTGAATTCATTTTTGGTATATTCTTTGTTGAAAGGATGGATAGTAGTAACATATGGTACTTTGGTCTTGGAAAAGCATGTTTCCAAAATATTCGTATTTTCACGCAATCGAAGCCACGGGCTAATGCTAGTGTGTGTAGATAGCTAATACCGTCTCGTGCGTAGAAAATAATTAAGGACGAAAGAAAACATTCCCTTGGGGACAACACCAATGAAAACACTAACTGTATCAAGCCAGATTCCAGGTTGAGCTTGACTTTGACCACATTAAACCAGAAATTGATCAATTCTGGAATAAGCTGGTCAAAGTCAAGCTCAACCTGGAATCTCGATTCCTAGTTGTTGGCATAGTTATGGCTATGTGTAAGCCGTAAGGCAAATTCCTTGTACTATCCTCTTTGGCACAGAATGGGTTTAATGAAGGTTAATTTAGTTAGCAGACCCTGACCTGACTGAGATAAGTAATCTCAAGTCTGAGAAATGTACAGATTTTGAGATAATGTATATGCATAATGCATTTTAAAATCTGTTTCCGTGATTTCGCTTCCCTTCTATCTTTCGGGCTTCGTCTGTTTCGATTTCAGTAATTTTTTGTTTAACATTGTCCCATTTTAACTGGAGTGGTTTGGACATTCAGTGTTCATCACTATGTTGATCTATAACTACGTCTATAATAATATTAGAAATACGAAAGTGTCTGAATATCCGTCTGTGTGCCTGTAACCTCTTCACGCCCAAACCGCTGCACCGATTTCGCTTTAATTTGGTATAAACATATTTTGAGTTAGACGGAAGGACAAAGGATACTTTTTATCCCGGAAAATGTACCTTTTCAGCGCGATAAACAAATTTTGGCGCAACGGAGCTGCGAACATCATTTAGTGTATACAAATTCAGGTTGTTTAAAGCCAAAAGAGTTCGGTGATCTGATTACTCATTCTCTTCGACTAGGAAACTTTACGCGTGAAAATTGGCCAATGTTTAGTACAGCGAGCGTTTATTGGATATCGCATGAATCTCCGAATCCGAGACGAATTTCGAATCATGAAACATGGTCCAGGAGTCTTACTCGCAAACGGCATTTAAATATTCGCACTCGACCGAAAGCCTGCCGTCCTCCTCTAACGTTTTTCACGTTCATAAGGGAAGAACGCGACATTACAGTTCGTTCGTTATGGTCTCAAAACGGTTTCGAGTACTTCCCCAGACTCGTGCTCCCAATAATATCCCGTTACAAATAATACGAAACATTTCTGTCGGCTATTAGCTAAATTATTTAACATATTCGCATTTATTGTGGCTTATTTGATCATGCGAAATCTGTACTCAAATTCGACTTGGTAACCGTAATCTAACCATTAATGCCACACATTCCCCGTGCAGCCGCAAACTCAGCTAGTTTGTTGCGATATTAGAATCCATCCCTAACTACTGACCTATTTTAGTTAAAGCCGTATATTACGTGGCTACCTGAGATAACGGAGTATTAGTCACTTTGACCACCCACTTGGTTGGTATGGAGGTAAAGTTCAGCAAATAAAATGTAACTAAAAAATAAGGGTATTTTAGATTTTAAACCGTCAATGCTCTCGGGTATCCAGCGTTATGATCACTGTCACTTAACTATTTTTTGGCATGGCTCGCGGACCACTCGAGAAGCTTTCTCGGATCACCGGTTAAGAATTACTGTTTTAGAGCGATAAAGAGTCTTCCCTACTACATATTTTGGGACTCAAAACTTTTAGACGCAAAAAAATGCTTTCGATTCATAATATTAGCACAGATTATGAATACCTATTTTCTGTTTATCTCGCAATAAACTGGGTAAATACACAACGTGTGCGAAGGTAAAGGGCGAAGTAATTACGTATAAGTTACGGTTTTAATGAGGGTCATGTGGAAATAGAGTAGACAACCTTTGTCGGTTGTCAACGGAACAAATCGACGGTACAAACGTTTATTGTGCCCGTACTTGGGTTAACCTTCTGAATGTGAATATTTTCTGAAGCCTTCCAGTGAGGCTCTCATTACGTTGGACTGTCATGGAGTATCATCTAAGAACTAACACTACATGAACTGAACACAACTGGCCTCATGACAGTGACACATCGTTGGGTGGTTTTGCTTCTACATGTTCATAATATGCCTGTATTTATCAATCGGAACACAAAAGGCTCTATGACAATTAACATACAAATTCATAAGTTTTCAATAATATCAAAATCCATATTAGGTAATTTTATTCTAAATAACGCACTACTCAAAGAATCTTTATATGAAAGGATATCTAAAAAATAGAGCTCCTTGCTGGAATTAACGAAGAGATGATTTCTCAAGCAGCAAGAGTCCTACTTTCAAACTCAAACGCGCTTCCAAGTCTTCGGACTGGACCGAATGCTGCTGTCCTACTAGCCCTTCGATCAAATATTATAAAGATTCATATTAGGCGTCTAAAAAGAGGCACCGGCAAAACCGCACTATTCCGTTTCCAGTCGCTCCGAGCCTCCGATTTTAACTTTAGTACGATTGTGAGCCTTAACTCATTAACTTAAGTTTTATTTTCCAATACACTAGATTTCGATATAAGTTATTTTGTGTCAGATAGTCTTGGTACCACTATTTGACTCAATTTTAATTTTAGAGATCTGTGCATCTTATTATTATTTAATCGAAGTACTAACCTAAAGTTTGTTGTTAAGCTAGTAGGACGCGGCGTTCCAGTTTATTCGTTTGAGTCTCGAACTGGTTTACGAGTACGAGGCCTAGGGCCTTAGGTCCTACTAGGATTTTAGTGTTATATGTCACAAACGCAAAGGATTATATGACTGATGAATGATGATTTTTTATTAAGTTACGTGTTAGGACAGCCAGGAGCGTGCTCAAGACGGTTTTGGCGGGAGTCCAAAATTTGTTTTGATTGGTATCGTTTCATCAGTCCTGGCTGTAACACTTATGGTGCACATTGGAATTAATTATAGAGTTTATAATAAACTGTTGTAACATTAGAATTGCAAAGCGGTTTGTTTTAGGCTTATGAGGTTATTGAACTCAGGTAGGTAAAGGTTAAAGTTCTGATTTCTGACTGTACAATTTATATCTGGGTTTTCGTAGCACGTACCCTGAGCCCTGAGGCTATTTTTTTTAATGATATTCAGTGGGCAAGCCAGCAGACGGGTTACCTGATAGAACGCAACCGCCGTCGCCCATGGGCACTCGCGACATCCGAACAGTCGACAGTGCGTTGCCGGCCTTTATAAGGGAATAGGGATAAGGAATCAGGGAAGTTGGGCCACCGGTAAACTCACTCACTGAACGAAACATAACACAACGCCGTTTCGCGCCAGTTTTCTGTGAGGCTAACGTGAAGAGAAAAGGCTATTATAAAACTTCTCATGAGCAGCAAATAATTTAGTTAGGTCTGTAGAGCTTCAAAGTCAGCGCTTTTAGATCCCATATTATATAATACGTAGCGTACAGTGCACACGCGAGTGTGATAGCTTGCGATCAGTAGGACATTCGAGGCTTGAGAATCAGGCCCATGATTCTTCATCGTTTTGTAGCTGAAACTTCGCACACAATGTGGTGTTACGGTGTCGACAACCCGCCTTTATAACCCCGAGTTAAAACAAGTTTACCCTGGCTTTATAAGGATGATAATCGAGAAACTTAATATTCTAGCGAGTTCTGTACTCGATTCAGTCTTCGCCTGGTTGTGTATGTCGGAAATGTTTACATCTGCCCAACTTTATGTTGATCTTATTGTCTTGGTATCGAAAATATTTCTGTGTGATCCTGTTCGGTGTCCCGTTTTGTACAAGCAACAAAAATTAACGTCACTGCAATGGAATGTATAATTGTATAACCATCGTCAAACTCTTTCTCTACTTCTGATTAATCGAAACTCCAGAATTAAAGGTGATACCGCATTATGTGACACCATGCGACTTCATAGAACTGACGTTGATGATAACGTGTTTTCTTTAACTTTATGTTCTACATGTCATTTCTATGGAAATGCAGTCTTGTAAAGTGAGAAGTCTTGTCTTTAGTGGTTTGACAGGACGCAAATTGGACTTAATAGTAAAGGAGCCCAAGGGGGGAATTTTAGAAATCCAAAATAGCTTAATCTGATTAAGCTAATGTAGCCTACCCTAGCTTAATCTCAGCTTCTACATGTATCTGATAATAATGCAAAAAAAAATAAGATTTCTTAGTTCGGTTCTTAATAAGCTAATTTTAAGTACCGAAATATAATTAAAACCGTGAGATTAAAATAGGGGGTATTAAAAATACGCCAATAACACTTTCACATAAAGAACTAATGATTTAAATGTGAAGTAAGCCTGTAATAGCATAGAACAACAAAGTGTCATATTCGTAACCTAGTTTCCCAGATATTTTATGTCACATTCAGCTAAATGTCATAGGCCTTGTCGTCTAAAATCATGTAACTAATAAATGTTCAATTAAAAAAAAAATTAAAAAACTTCTTTTTTATAACCTTAAAATCGCTGTAGCTTGTTATACCACAGCTAAAGTAAAAAATGCCCGGATTATTTTCGTCTTAATTTTACCCAATCTACAAATTTTACAATGTTTCCACGATGCTCGAGTTACTCCAAAAATAACACTCTCGCCTTCCCGGCTATAACAAGAAATGAAGACGCATTAAAATAGTAGAATATGGGTACTATGAAGATTGCCGGTTTAGTCTCGTTCCGTTTTCGGTCTCACCGTATCCAAGACTTTCACGTCCCACTGATCGTAATTACGTAAATAGTATCAAACACGAAGTGCCGAGATGGTTGGATAACAGTTGTGTTGATGATTGATTTACCTCTAAACCCGGTAACTCGAAAACATCATCGTCATCAACTCACTTTCCTTCCGAGTGTTGACATGACTGGCAGAATTATTTTTGTCGTTGACAGATTTCGCTGTTACGAGCTTTTATGGTTCTTTCTTGTCCGGTGCATAAACTTTTCTCTGGCTCGTATGAGCATTGAGCTACGTTTTTGGAGAGTTAAATGCTGTTAAGTAATATAAAAAGCTCTTTCTTCAAAAACAATTTTTGAAGTTCATTAACATGATTTGTGAGGGTCTGGAATTTTTTAAGAATTTAATTTTTATTAAAGGGGTTTTGCCCTATGCCACTCAAATTCCTTTGTTTTGATCTCAGGGAACCCGAAAGACTTATTCTTGGAAGTTGGACCCGCAACGAAATAAATCAACAGGCTGGTTCACTATTTCCCTTCGATTCGAATTCGGAAATTACACGCACGATCGTCAATGCTTAGCGCAGTGCATAGAGAATCAGGGAGCAGGGGTCGGAATTAAATAGTAGGAGTAGAAAGTATTGCAATTTTTCCTCTTTAAAAAGCAGGATACAGCACAAAGTTGCAATCCGAAAGTCGAAGAACATTTTTTATGCTATTTATGCGGCAAGTTACTTGATGGAAAGCAACTGACGTCGCCCATGGACAGTCGCGACAACATGAGGCAATAGGGGATGGGAATAGGGAAGTTGGGCCACCGGTAAACTCACACACTGAACGTAACACAGCACAACACCGTTTCATGCCAGTTATCTGTGAGGCCGTGGTATTACTACGGTCGAGCCGGCCCATTCGTGCCGAAGCACCTGGTCCTGATGTATCAACTTGGCAATTACTATAAAATCACACAGACGCCAAGATCAAATCAAGCAATTTGTCACTCAACGATTTACATTACTGCTTTTGTAGTAGTGAAGTACGTCCATTGTAGGACGACCTGGGAACGTTCTAGAATTACATAACCCTGTTTTTAGTAGAACGAGTCTTTAATTGTAATGGCTCCTCCATTGTAAGGACGCCACTATAAAAGGACATACCCGTATTGTCTTGCGAATTGTAGGGTAAGCGAAATGCTCGGTATAGCTCGAGCGTTTTGTTGTAAATTCTAGAGATGCTCTTTTACACTACGGTGAAACCGAGAGAAATTGGTTGGAAATTAGAAGTCTAATGTGTATCTGCTCCTATTAGCAGATCTGACGTGAATAAAAGTCAATTGATGTAGAGTACTGAAATAATTTGTTTGTCGATTTATTTCAAAGCAATCCATTCCCGTTTTTGCCTAAAATCTAAATTCTAAACGCATCCCGTACGTTGGTTTTGACGGAGATAAATATAGAGCTGTTCCCGTTTGATAAATTATTAAATTCACCACATCGATCAGCATTCAACTCGGTCAATGTTTATTGAACATCAAAACAAATTCAAAAGCGAACCGATGAAATGAGATGCGCGATGAAGCGGATCAAAACCATATTTCTGCGGCCTGACACACTTGTAACTTTCATTGAGTTCAAAAGTAGGACTCTTATACCCCGCCGCCTTCTTTGCTGTTTTCTTAAATCATCAAAAAAGACCGAGCATCATCCTATCCCAAGTTGTTGTATCATTTTGGCAGCTACAGGCATAGCAAACGTCTTTTCGTTTGGACCGTGGCGTGATAAACTATATAACATTTGATTGAAGCAGTCCCAGCATTACTTGAGCAGAGTTGAGCTGTCAGTGTCGAAAGGGTGGATCTCATCTAACGTAAATAGAATAAACTAAGACGATTAGCGTATGGTTACGTGAGAGGAAGGTCGATTCCATTAGCCCGTGAGTCACCGCAAGCCGGCGGGATCCTGCACTAAGCTCACTCGAGCAATTGTGGTCATTGTCACCCACGACAGAAGAGTAATAATTGAGCGAGGTGGAAATTGCATTTCAAACTTCCAATGTTTAGGGGCGCTATGGAATGACCGGTGAAAGAAAATTCGAGGTGTTCTCCGCTGGATCGATACGCGGCGTCTTTATAAAACGGTTTACAAAAGTTGTGTTACGCGATAAGACTACAAAGGGTGCTACGAATACAGATGCTATTTGAATAAGTATTCGCTTGAATGTTCGTATAAAAAGGGTCTTTTGGTGGTATAGATTTTATTGGTAATAACAGGGATACAAGGAGATTCCCGGATGCTATCGCTAGTATCTCCGATTAGGTCTATAATTTATTTCCATATTATGCGAAGAACTCAGGATTAGTAAGCCATTATTTGTCCTTCGACATTGAAAAAAGACCATAGTCGTTTATGACGACTATGGTCTTTTTTCAATGTTTTTCAAATTGGCTATGTTAAACTTAGTCGTTTTGTTATAAAACATAAAAAGATCATAGTTCACAGTTCAGTTTACATGAATGTTAGGGACATTCATGTAAAATTTGTCGAAATTACGAAGGACCTAATGAATACACAACGTTTATGGTTCAGTGGCTTTACCATGAGTTTGAAGCTGTAGTATTTGTCGATACTCGATAGCGACTAAGCAAATTTTTTGTATGGCTAAATTTTACAGCGCCTTTAGCGGTAACTTAAGGCACTTAAATTCCCATACTAAAAAAAAACTACGTAGTCGCTATCGAGCATCATCGACAAATACTTTCGCCTCAAACTTATGGTAGAGCTACTGTACGGATGACAGTCGCGTGTCTTGGTGCCGTTTAAAGAAATGGTGCATTTGTTGCCGAGCCCCATTTGTTGGGGCTCGTAGCCCGTACTAATTACAATATGGGGCACGCTAATTAGAATGTTTCTATTAAGAATAATTTATAGGCGTGGAGATAATGGATCTGCCACAGGTTTTTGTGGGTTTCGAAGCCTTTATCTTTCATAAAGCTTCGAAACCCACAAAAACCTTTTTTGATTGTGGTAGAAATGTCTTTACTTTTGTTTTCGAAGCCCATATTTTTCAAGTTCACCAGTCTTGCCAAAAATTCTAACAAAAGAATTAAGGTGCGTTTTGCACTCGTTTTCAAAGGTTACCAAGCATCGCTGCAACAGAGAAGAACACTCAAAAAGAGAAGAGGCTGTCTTTCCGTCTTTTAGGAGGGAGAGTCCAGCTAGAAATTATAAGAGTTAACGATTAATTTAAATTCCATTCCATTACGAAGTCGCCATCGAGGACGCAACTTTCGAATATCTATGCAGATTGCTAGCTACAGATCTAGATTTAAGATTCAGTCTCGAGAAGTTGCTATATACGACACAGCCTCATGATTGTAGAAAGTGTGACTATTTAATAGCTATTAATTCTTCTGAGTATGAAGACGACATAAGTCTAGATATTATCAAGCAATGTTGAAAGTTTATAAAAGTGAAGTTATTTGGAAGGTTTCTTTAATAGTTGTTTTATATAATGTTTCTAAAATCTTTTCTATATAAAAATAATTTTAAATGACTATTAAGTAATCTCTGAGCTCTCTCTCTCTCTCTAAATTTTCATGAGACAAAAGTAGATAGATTTAATTTTATTCTATCGCTATTCACGTACGCAAAGCCCATCTCGCAAAAGGAAAGAACTCCTGCTGCCCCAAAAAGTTCACTTCGCATTATTGCTAACAGCAATTCATTTTGTGTTTGTCTTGTGAATAACTACTAATTTTGTAAAACAGTTAATTCACAAACAATTAAAATGGATTTTCAAGTAACTTTTTAATCAAAACTATTCGATTTTTAACAAAATGTATCAAAGCGAATTGTAGAACAATTCCTTTGCAATATTGCAATACGATCTTTTAGGTGCCCCGTTCTCCTTCTAAACATTAAACCGCAATTAAATTATTTCTATTGTAAAACAATAAACCACTAATTGATTCGTAATATTATGTAATTCGTGTAATACCGAGGAAAACGCAGGATTTAATTTCACATTGCGATTACTAATTGCTGATATCCTGACGTTCGAATACATAGCCAATTATAAATTTAGTATTTCAATCCACAACAGCCCATAACAACAGAATAAAAACGTTAAAGTGCCTGTTTTACCTCTTCCTGATAAGTGCCATATAGGCGATCTACAACATAACCAAGAGATTAAGTATGGAACATCTGTCAAGGAAGTTATAGATAGCCTTCTAGTCTTTAAAGACCTCCTTAATAATTCTCACAATAACACTCCCATCAATGGTGTAAAATACAGCTGCTGCTAGTAGGTCAAGAGCCATGAGCAGTGAACTTAATAGCGTCATAATTTGAAGGTGACCGCGCTTCAGTTCTCTTTGTTTGAGTTTTAGATTTGCTTATTCTTCCGGAAACGGCCCCGCTTATTTTAGGACGGGTTATGTGATAAATATAAATGTGGATATAAAGGATCATGGGCATGATCCAGGGTATTTTTGGTCGTGGATTCTATCCTTTGGCAGAATTTGATCCAATAAATAGCTAGTTTTATTGACATTGAGTCTACTACGCCAGTTCCTAATCGCTATACGTTTTTCTCAAACTCAGGAAAAACCATTGTCAGAAAAAACATACATCACAGTAAAGTTTTTAAAAGCACTGGCCAGAATTCAAAAGATCATGCCATCTCTTTCTTTAACACGGGTTGCGGGGGAGATACCGTGATATTTAATCCACGGTTAACTTCCAGGGCGGGCGAAAACAGGATCTGGAAGATTTATGGGGTATAAAGGACTTAACGGGCACACGGCAAGCCTGCTGATTTTTCTATCATTCCTACAATATAAAGGCAAAAGTTTTAATGAAATATACATAAATGGACTCTGCGTGAAAACTACTGAATGGGTTTTAATTCTAATAATTATTTTATACTAGATGATGCCTGCAACTCCGTTGCTTATATCAGCAGAATCGGTACAGTGGCTGAGGCGTAAAGAGGTAACAGACAGACAGACAAACACACTTTCGCTTTTATAATATTAGGTATGGTTGGAGTTTGGAAAAATGTTGACCGCGGGAAATATCTCAATTGAAGACATAAATGGAAGAAGCTGGTAACTAACATTTTAAAAACTCCAGGATTTTTGTGTTAATGGACGCTTTTAAACCCGAAAAAGTATTTGAAATTAAAAAAATATTAGTTATCTGTTGTGTGTGTGTCTCAATTCAGTTTCCCCTATAAACCGCGGGTAAGGATAAAATTCCACCACCCATGGACATCCGCAATTCCACGAGTCACGACAAACGCGTTGCGGCATTGAATAAATAAGAATACTTTGGGCATTACCCGAGCTGTTGTGGTCACCTGGATGACGTGACGAGAATGATGATGATCAATGGACCTCCTAATGCTAAACAGAACTATACGATGACAGATCAGTGGGGCTTTTCTATGAGTTTGTAGCAATAGTATTTGTCGATACTCGATAGAGAATACGTAAATTTTTAGTATAGCAAAATTGTACAGCGCCTCTAGCGGTCACTTTAGGAATTGAAATTACCATACAAAAAAATTACGTAGTCGCTATCGAGTATCGCTAAATACTATTTCTTCAAACTTATGGTAGAGCTACAGAAGAAGTAATATTTCTGATATGTATTCTCTATAATTGTTGGTTATTTCTATAACAAAGTTGATTACGATGTGATATTTTAATTTGACTCTATTAAATTTACATAATGATAGAGTAGTCTAAGAGGGGATTACATGACTTGTCCGAGCGCGTCAGATTAAGCTAGTGTCGTCTTTCTAGACATGTGTAGTTAGTACTCATGGTATAAAATTGGATTGAGTTATGGGGTGTTAAAAACGCCTAGGAAGGTTCCATATCAAACACAGATTTAAAGGGATGGTAATCCTGTTACAACAGAACAGCACAGATTACTTACTTATTTACAAAACATAGTCTACCCAACGCTCGATTAACTACAAAAATAGCATTCTGGGCTTGGTCTTTTCCTCTAAATCGACATCGTGTGACTTGGTTACTGGTTACGTTTTGCACAAGAGGGTCCAAATCATTGACAGTGTGAGTTGTAACTTCCAGCCTTACTCATCGTAGTAAACAACATATTTATACCGGTCGCAACGAGGAAACGTATATCAGTGTATCCGTTATCGATTGAATAAGATTCTTACACAGCTTGACATCAATTTGTGCTCTATTACTCAATGTAAACTGCATCCAGACGGCTCCACATTCTCTACGGTGTGAAGTCAAAGATACACGACTATTTGGAATGGATATATAGATTCTAAATCAAAGTTTTAATCATTTAAAGAATGATTTTGTTATGCGCACGCGCCGGATTAGGTCACATGGGTATGAAAACTTAGTAGAGAAACTGCAGGGCTACATAAAGGTGTTTTTTTAATGCGACGGAAAGGTGATATTCTAAGATAAAGCTTAATTTCTCAATGCTACCGTTATAATATATTTTTTAAATTGATATCCTCAGCCATTAACGGTACGGATCGATTTTTAGAAACAAAACGAGCTCACCGCAGTTGAATTCTAATGAGGAACACGTTTTAGGATCTAGATCCACATTGGATACCTTAAACTGGCAATCCTTAAGGACTCGAGGCCTTTTTTGGGACGTCTAGATGTGTTTAAGCTCGTTTATGCGAACCCCGAAGCCCAATTATCCATTCTGCTTTGGGTCACGACTTTCGACATTTAAGAGTAACCCGCTTTATTTTATGTTTAACTTTTTCGTGTGACTAAGCTAATACGAATATTATGTCTGTGTCGCTTTGTCTGTCTAATATATTTTTTCAATTATCAACGAGCTTGCGAGAATGGAGCTGCAAAAATCTATAATCTTTTTGTTCAAGATTGGCGGTATGGTTTATTAACCCTCTGTCAAATTTCTATACAAACCGCGGTTGGAAACAACGAAGTGACAACACACCACTGTTTACAATCGCGTTTTATAAGGAAATGATAAAATTTTTTGACAGAGGGTTAATGAACCTACCCGCCAATCTTGAGCGAATGCATAATATAGATAGAGCCCAATCTCTTTAAACTTAGCTTAGCTTCCCGCCTAAAAAAGATACATCACACTCTCATTGTAAAAAAATAAAATAAACCGTTATCACATGAGCCATCTTGATAGTTGTCCTCAATAAAAACAAAAACCTGCCACTAATTAAAACCGTTCACACTTCGCCCGGATGTTTACTGTATTGAGATTATAATAAAGATCTGTACCCGATGTTCTAATATTTTAGTGCAATTCGTGACATGTTTCGTCACTGGTTCGGAATCGTTAGTTTTAATGAAATATCATAATCGGGCGAATACAGACGATGATGCGTCAGCACGATCGTGTGGAAGGTATAGTTACTAAGGCTCTACTCGCCGGACATCGTCTGTTATCGCTTTTGATCAACTCATTGACATACTACTAAGGACAATTTTTTCGATGACATGCACAATGATCGTGTCGATTATGAACGAGTGTAATCGTTTATAATCGATACAATCATCATCGCCAATTGGCGATGATCGTTAATGATTATGTAGTCATAATTATGTAGTCTGCATTATGTTTAAACTATTGAACTTTACTAGCTTTTGCCCGAGCGGATTCGCTTGCGTGGAATTCGAAAATCGCGTAAAAACGACGTACTGGCGGCGCCGTTGTGGTGCATCATGTATTTATCGGAGATGACGCTGTATGTAAAAAATTTTTTCCCCGTTTTCCTGCTTTTACCTTAAAATTTTTCTTTGGTATAAACCTTAGGGCACCGCCCTTTTTAAACCTTTCCAACGAATGCAAAACCGTGTGAATCGGTTTGTGCGTTCTGAAGTTATAGTGACAGGAAGGGAAACTCTACTTTTTTTTATTATACCACACAAGTGGCTGTTGCCCGCGTCTCTGTCCGCGTAACCAAGATGAGAATTGTTATTTTCTATAACAAAATTAAATGCTTACCACAGCTAGTGCTTGACCCCTTAACAGAACCCGAATAAACTTTTTAAACTCTAATATGAGAAATGAATTGAGAAGAGTACAATGAGCCTGTCAAACGCTTTTGTACTGAATGCCAGGTATCAGAGATGGCGCTGTATATTATGTAAAATATTTTTCCTGCATTTCTAGTAAATTTTCCCAGTTTTTTTTGCATACTTGTATCAAATAACCTACAATCTACATACATATGTTACAACTTGAGACAACTTTGAGAAGTAAACCCTACGCTTTACTTAATCTGACACGCACTTTGTCGGTTTCGACACGGCCTATTAGGCAGACAAGTTTAATCGGTTCTTGATGGACGTGTAAGTCGATAGTGTACGCAGGCCCTTAGGCCTTTGCTGTAATTCCTGGTTCTCGTACTTCAGTTAGCGCTTACATTGCATTTTCCAAAAAAAAAAATTACGACCTCAGTGCTCAGCGGTTCAGTGGTTAAAGAGTTTTTGATGCACTTTGTTCATGCATGTGCATTATAGTTGAATGTTGTCATTTTATTTTCTTCTATATATTAATACGCGAGCGTAAAACTTTCTACCCCTTTTTACGAAAGACGCGTTGATGTAAAAGCATGAAATTTCTCCCAGTTATAGTTAATTTGGAGGAGGAGCTTGGAATACCAAAATTATTTTTAAATATGCTTTAATTTTGCATATTTTTAATAAATAACACGCTACGCACACCACAATACGCACACTGCATTATTATGACATGACACTATAATCGTACAAGAATACTCATTTGTTTATGGTTGAATCTCGCGATTTTTGTAATAAAATTTTATGGTCTGGATAGTATGGATTTAAATATTTATGGTCGAGTTTCGACCACTGGGCAACCTCTAGTTTCATTAAAAATAGAGAGGTGAAAGAACTGAATTATAAAAAGAAAGATGGTTTCGGATTAGTAATAAAATAACATTAAAAAAAACTTATTCGATTGTTAATAATTGTAGTCTGTTATTTTTGTCTTTTTTATAATTAAAAAAACAGCAAAATTATAAGAGAAGAAGTAATAAGAGAGACGTAAAATATTCAGAGCACGGTGAAATTCAATCATCGAAATGGGACGAAATCTCTTCAACACTTGGCAGAGATTCCGGGCCAGTATACTAACTGATTGTTCCTCGTTAACGAAAATTAATACGGAAAATGTATGTATATCATAGCATTGAAGATTATTGGCTACATCTTTGGGATAAACTTGAGTTAGAAACGAGTTTAAAGTTTCAGTTACGTTTTTGAATAGGTAACTTTTTGACGTTATAAGGCCTGTATTCACGAGGCCAATTTTTAAAGCCGGTACAACAAACAGTGTCATTAACCTGTTCTGGTCTCGTGTATTCTGGGCATTAGCTAATCAAAACAAAATCAAAGCAAATTTATTGCTGTGGGAGAACCGTGCTTCGGCACGAATGGGCCGGAGTGATACACGGCCTCACAGAAAACTGTGTTGTGTTTCGTTCAGTGAGTAAGTTTAACGGTCGCCCAACTTTCCTTATACCCCCTATTCCTATTCCCATTCCCTATTCCCTCCTCAGAAAACTCTGGAATGATCTATCGCCAGCAGTACTTCTCGACCAATACCTTTTACTCCTTATTTAATTTATGGCTTTTAAATAAATAACATATCAAAAAGAAACTGAGCATAGGGCTAACCCTTACAAAAAATGTTCACGCGACAGTCACAACTAAAACACAAACACAAAAAGAATACAATATAAAGCTGCAATAAGTATGAATACTAAAATGTGTGTCATGACACAGTTTACTGTTAAGACAAATTGGCTGAAAGAAAGTTTTATATTTGCGAAGTTGCTTTTTCTCTCGAGTTTTGTTATCTTTAATCTGTTTTTATCACGGCGAGGGGAACAAGAGACTTTTGGGGTTCTATGTAAAGCATTTTAAGGGCTTCTGTCTGAAATGAAAGAAAATTCTACATTGTGCTATGTTTATTGGTGAAGATATGCTTTATTGATAATTGAAGACACAAGTGGAAGACGCGGGTAACTTACGTTTTAGAAAAAGCCGGATTCTTGGCTTTTATCATAAAAATCATAAATGAACGCTTTAGGACCGGAAAAACGATTTAAAATTAAAATAATGTTGATTTGATGTATAGTTAGATAGACAAGCTAAGATAATCAAATCGCAAAATTACAAGATTTATCAAAATTTTATAGGAAAAATGAGTACTTACTCGAAGATTATAAACTGTTTATTATTTGCTTCTTTCACTTATGTCTTCAAATAAAAAACATACAGGCATCTTCTGTTATAAAAACTACTTTATGAAGTACTCAAAGTGATTTAATTTTGCTCTAGGCCACTACAAAGCAGTGGCGTCGGTCGCTACACTAATGTCGGTAGAAAATCCACCCAAAAATTGCTCACACAACTTACTGTTAGCCACCTATTTGTAAACCTTTACTAATCGTTTTGTCGGTTTGTGAATGAAAATCTGTGAAAAAAGGTAACCCTTTACAATTTTTTTTCCAAAAAAGCAAAGGATAAGTCCTCCATCTTCAAGCATAAAACCATAAGCAATTATCGCGATAATCATGGA
This sequence comes from Cyclargus thomasi, assembly GCA_026546445.1. Lineage (NCBI taxonomy): Eukaryota > Metazoa > Arthropoda > Insecta > Lepidoptera > Lycaenidae > Cyclargus > Cyclargus thomasi. The sequence continues at coordinate 6,130 of JAOTAV010011653.1, read as the reverse complement.
GTGATTCACCTTCCTGCCCGTTAACTACTTGTATAAAGCCTCACTGATACTCGTCCAATTTGCAGGTATGTGAATGTGCATAATATAAAGTCGGTTAAGGTCAGTCGTAAGGAGGTAACTACTAGTGATGCCAAACCAGCGACCAGTGTGCGAGTGACCAGTTTAACTATTTGAGAGATCATTAGAAAAACTTTAATTTCGAAGTTAATTGAAGCTTTCCGGAATGACGTTTACGAGTTTAATAACAAAGAACCATCTCTTTAATTAGAGACTAAAAGCCTGCTTTTACCGCCTACTGATAATTGTCGGATAATCTAAATAAATGTTGTATGGAGAAGCGTTAAAAAAAGTTGTGGATAGCCTAACAGAAACTTTATCAGGAAGCCGTGAAACAGGCCCTTACTTAGCTAGGTTCTATATTGTAATCTGTGCTACACCTTTATTTCAAATAGTATTTCCGCGTCTTTGCCTACGTGGAACAATAAAAACCTCCTCTAGGGTCTATTCTACCTAGGGTCTTTTCGCTCAAGATTGGCGGTATGGTTCATTAACCCTCTGTCAAATTTCTATACAAACTACGGTTGACAACAACAAAGTGACATCACAACACTCTGTTGACAATCGCGTTTTGTATGGAAATATGGAAATGACAGAGGGTTAATGAACCATACCGCCAATCTGGAGCGAATGCATGTTGTTGAAGGTCCTATGTTGTATCGTTCCCGCTCGGCGCTCCTCCACCTTTATGTTTTAGTGGTCAGCCGAAATTTACCCATGTAAAAACTGTCTACTCTATAGCAAATACTACTAAAGTTTCTGAACCTAGGCATTACTTTCATGGTCCAGGCATTATTTTCAGCAATAAACAAATAATATTTTCTAAATAAATACGATTCCCATTTGAACTGCAAATCGGATCGCTGAAAACGTGTCTTAATCTGCCGACGTTGCGATACAAACTGACCTACATTTAAAATGTTATTTTGTTTTATTTGTATAGCCGGAAGTGCCATAACAAAACCACAAACAATAGAGTTTAATTTAGTTTAAGGTGAACGGATACGGGGTTGTTGGCTGGGTACAACTCTATTAACATTATGCTTTTATTTACTTGTTTATTGCGTGATACGCTTAAATTTTTTTTGGACTCGCCCTAGTGGACACACTTTTCAAGTCGGTGCCGCCAGACTTTGCTGATCCTCGATCTCCAATAATCGGTTGGCTGCCGCTCTTCGGTCTTTTGTTATCAGCCAGTAACGATATATTATAATGCTGTATACTTGCCAAGGTAAAGGAGGTTTATGTCATAGGTTTTACTTATGACGCCGGTATCAATGTTCAGGGTTTTACACAATTTTCCTATCACAACATTTTATGTAGGTACATCTATACTAATATTATTAAAAAATGGGAAAGTATTCGCTTATCTGTTTGTTTGCTTGTTTATTCTTCCTTCACGCCCCAGAGAAGCAGCCAATCGTCTTGATTCTTTGACACACACTCAATTGAAAAGATAAAGAGGAACATAGGCTTCTTTTTGGTTTTGGAAAAATATTATTTTCCCCAAAGTATTCTAATTTTAACTGGATCTTCGATTCTACGCGAGCGCAGGTGCAAAATTACAAATACGGTTTAAAACGAATCAATTTTTATAGAAGAAAGTATCCAACATATTTCATCCTCTTGTCTATACAATTATGAAACGAGTGCACTGTGCGACGTATGGAGAAAGCGCAAGATAAAATCTAGATAAAAGATTATTTCGTGCAAGATTGACTTCAAGAAAAAAAAACTTTCTTTTGTAAAATAGTGAAATGGAAGTAAAATTCCTCTTGCTAAAACCGCATACTCATTTTATTTAAAAAAAAAGTTAAGTTAATGTTTGTTAATGTAATGTTATAATATCCTATCATTGATATCAGTTTAGTAGTTTTTGATCAAATGTGTAACGAACATTTATCTAGCTCTAAATGTAGGATTGAGATTTGAAAAAGATCTTCGATTGTTTTTCCTATATAAAAAATAAACAACTCAATAATACAAATTCGAATTCACCACAATACGAAATCGATGCCAGTTTAATAGATATCGTAGAATTGTAGATAAAAGGCCCGCCTCATGTGAATAAAGTTACGGAAAGGGTTCTTACTACGTCTCCCGCACTGTGAATGTCTCATTGTAGTGAAATTATGCCTTTCGCTTGGCTTCGCAGTTATGAATATGTGAAGCCTTATAGAGTATTGATATCACAATATTAATAGATACGATTTTTAGAGCAAAATAACTCAAATTCTTCCTTATATTATAAAGGTCTTCCTGGTGATGATCTGATCATAATCAGAAAAAAAAGTCTATCGACGAGTATTACCAGAATTTTGTAGCTTTTATAGTCATCGAGTTATTAAAATTAATTTTGCCGTTATGAATTACCAATTAGAGAAATTGCCGCGTTTTTTGCTCATAACTCTAAAAGTATTTTTTGTACGTAGCCGCATTTTAGCTTGAGGACGGCAGCATAGTTTCTTCCTGTTATCTTACGGACATATTTAAATACACGTACTGCCGACTTAATTTCCATTGGTACGGTACGGTACGGTCAAATGCTATACGTATCTATATATTAATACGCGAGCGGGAAACTTTGTACCCCTTTTTACGAAAGACGTAAAAGCATGAAATTCCTCCCAATTATAGTTCATATGGAGGAGCGTGGAATACCAATATTATTTTAAAATATGCTTTTATCCTACATATTTTTAATAAATAAAACGCTACACACACTACAACACGTACACGACAATATTTTGACAAAACATGATGATCATACACGAAATGTTTTGTTAGCAGTATAGCTCCTATATTTAAATCCAATGTGTAGACATTGGATTTAAATATTTATGGTTGAATTTCAAAAACAGAATTGCGACCTCTTGTAATAACTGATTACGATCCCTCTACAGCCTACACTTATAGGACACATCATAATAATTTTGTATTTGTATTATATAAGACATAGAATAACTATATATTTCTTCTCTTACAGTTCCGTCCGCGCCACAGAATCTCTCGGCGAACAGTATCACGGCCGACGAGATCCACCTGTCCTGGGCCCCGCCGACGCACATCGTCAGGAGTGACATAGTGCCACGCACCGAGGGGACGAACCCCGAAGACTACACCCTCAAAACAAAAGAGCCCCAGAGCGACGAGCCAGCGAATGACGTAATCTACGACCGCATCGCCCCAGAGAACTTCAAAAGTGACAGCTACAACCAATATGACACAGAAGCATACATCCTCACCAACGAATCCTACAGGAGCAAACGAGACGGAAGATCGCATAGACACAGAAAGAGACGCCAGGATAACGGCACGGATGTCAAACATGAGAAAACGGAGACGCACCAGGCGTTCGATTTTCCGAAGGAGGTAGTGAAAAAGTCAGACGCGTCCCTCCCGCCGACGCTGGATATATCCCAAGTAGCCTATGTCTTGTACTACGAAGAGGGTATGGCTATGACCAAGACGGAGAGATCCCTACCCCCCACCCCCGGCGAGATAAAAGCCACCAATGTCTTCCGAAGCGACTTGGGTATGCAGGACGGTATGCATGCGACGAAGAATCTCACGCTGCTGAACACGTCTGGAGTGCTCACTAAAGTGGTCAGCTTCCGACTAAAGAATCTGAGTAAGTATTAACTACTTTTTTTTTTAGAATAATCCAGTGGTTAGGTACACGGTCAATTTCTAGTCAAAACTAATAAAATCCGAAACTGATAGCAAACTGACAAAACACGTGTTTTCTTGACGAAAAGGGTTGACGCTTACTGGGAAGCGCGTCATTCTCGACATACTGATGGAATAAACTGATGCCAAACTGACCGTGTAACCACCGCCTTAGTGGGCAAACTGGCATTTAATGTAAGGCAACTTCCGCCGCCCTTGAATACATATTAGAAAAGTTGCAAGTGCGTTGCCGACCTTTTAAAAGAGAATCGACTAAACTGAGGGAATAAGGGGTTAGGGAGTTCGGCCTCCTAAACTCACCCGACGGCATATAGCGCAAGCCCTGATTTACGCCGGTTTTCTGTGAGGCTCGCTATTTTGTTCCAATTTTGATTCAGTTTCGATTTACTTATGATTTTACCAAAAAGCGAAATAGCAATAAGTATTTACATACGTCAAACGATTAGTTCTTCTAGTTTTTCCTGTATTAACGGTTTAGTATAGATCGAGAACGGCTGCATGTAATTTTATTACAATATATATAATATATTAGAGTAACAGTAAATAGCAATCACGACATTTTTAAACACAAAAAGTTCTTCTGTTTAAAATATAACATTTACAACACCAGTGGCATTTTACTACCTTTAAATGAAGGCAAACGATACTAAATAACATTATTATCATCACTGAGCAAATGTCTCTTAAATAATATAAAAAATGTGGCCAAGAGGGAGTAGAACTAGGCCAAGAAAGGTTCCGTACCAAACGGTGCATAGAGCAAAAATACGATGCAAATTGTGTTTTTGTGCATGTTCCCAAAAATTTTAAAACTAGCTTTTGCCCGCTGCCTCGCTCTCGTAAAATGTAAAAATACAAATAGTTTAGTAACCCTCTTATGGAGCATTGTTTTCAAAAGTATCGATGTGTGTTACTCTCAATATCTCTGTATGTTAGGAAAACTAAATAAAGTAACAAAAAAACGTAACCCATGAAAATTTCAGCTGTTTAGCTGTTTTCTTCACATCCGACAGACGGACAGACAGAGAAGTCTTAGTAATAGGGGTTTTCCCTTCCATTGCGGAACCCTAAAAACCATCTGCAACAAAGAGGCACTGAGAATAGCACAATACTAAAATACTTATAAACGCGTATTTTACGATCTGCTAATGAATGAAATAAAAACACAAATTAACATATTCCTCGGAGTTTATTAACCTCCATGCTAATATAACCAGATTCGAAATTTGAATGTGTTATAACTGTATTTTATTAGCAACATAACTGATATTTACAGAATTATCTAACTACTATACAAAGCGTAAAAAACAATATCATGAAGAAATTCAAATCATTTTTTTTGGTTTAGATCGTTTGATACGTTGTCACTTGTGACCGTTAACAGTGTTAGTGGCTGCAACGTTAACGCCGGCCCTGTAGATACAGTGATCTTCCCCCTGAAGTTTTACAATTTGATTACATACGGTTAGTCGCCCTTTTTATAGGGCATGTGGCACCTCCTTTCACCCGGCGCCCCGGACGGTCGCCCGGCATCCCTCACCCAAACTCCGCTATTTGCTGGTTACTAGTTAGTCATGTTTTTGAAACTAAAACGTTAAAACAATACTTACCTTAGGTGTTTACCTTCTTTAAACTTGAGAGCATAATAATACTCACTGGGCAAATTTTCTTGTTTTATAATGAAGTTCGCGTGTCTACTTCTGCGTTGAGTTAGGTCAACGTTATTATTAGGTCACTCACCTTTTCTATTTCAAGCACCTTGTTATTTATCTTATCTTTTGCTGTTTTATCTCTTTGTTATATTAGTACTAGGCATAAACAACGTCTCTTCATTTTCTAGCTATTCTAGAGTCTGGGCTCTTTATGTAATATATGTAGAAGTCCTAAAACTAAATAGGGGTTAACTGACCACTAACTTCGCTATGAAAAAACGCACAAAATAAAATATAGTCATCGCAATACAATAGTCTCGTCGCTTAAAAAAACCATCTAGATGAGTTTTACTTCTACGTGGAGCGCGAAACATACAAGCTTGCATGTATATATGTATATGTTAGCGAGGATAGCAATAGGCTAGTCGCCTTCATGAATAAGAAAATAAAAGAGTATATTATTATGATAGTTTGATTAATTAAGTAGCTAAATATATTGAATTTCGTTCATATTATTACGATATCAATCTAGAATTTCAATTTTAAAATTACCTTTTTTAATCTGTATATCACGTCATCCGATACTCTATCCGCCATGATAACAGTTTGTGACGTCAAAAAATTGAAAACAAACAACGACGAAGGTGGTGTAAAATGTTCATATTTTTAAATTATATAATAAAGTTATTAAATTCAAAAAGGGGTTTTAAAAATTCAAGGTTGCTTATTAA
>JAOTAV010011642.1:0-26774 GCA_026546445.1 Cyclargus thomasi | reverse complement strand
GCGCGCCTTCTTGGTCGATAATAAGTATTATAGTAACGAAAATAAAGTTCAAATTATATCACACTGAAACTGCGCTTCGCTTCGTTGCCCTTCGCCGCTCTTTCGGTGTGAGTTGAGCCTAAGCCGTCGATGAAACCATGAATAAAGAATAAGTTTTAATGTAAATTAACCAAGAGTTAAAAATGCAGAAACTTTTCATACACATATTAAAAATAATTCATCTGCCATTGGCCAACAGTGTAAGGATATTGTAAACAGAATATTGTTTTTCTGCCATACAAACAGTTTTATCATTCCAGCTGTTTCGATGTTTATTTTGAGCCCTATAACATAATCAGGAAACTTATAGTGTACAATGTAAATGGGGCCGCCTCTTCGATAATTTTAACATTCGTATCATAAAATTTTAGGGTCGTATAGAAAATTATACTCGATATATCTAGAGGTAAATAATTTATGTTAAGCGTAGATAATTTTAATGTTTTACCAAATCTTCTAATTAACGTTATGTTTTAGGTCGTTAAGGCACCTCTATGGTGGTGTTCTACTGGTGTTACAATTAATACTAGTTATGCGATGTTAGTAGCTCCGTTATTGAACAAAACTTGGTGCTTCATAATGCATAGCATCTAACAAATATATTTTCTTCGGAATATAGAGCTGTATATAAAATAGCATGTACAATCGAGTTTTAAAATAGTTATTTATAGTTACGACTATACACGCTAGCTTAACACGTGTGAGTGAGGTTGATGGATGGCCTACTTTTACAAAAATTATTATTACGAAAATGGCCAGTTTAAATTTTAATAACACTCGAGTAAATAACACATACCAGTATTACAGAGGAATTGGACTTTTATTCACTCATTACAAACACACTGCAGGTCCAGTTCATAATGGGTTTACGTTAGGTAAATGTCTTTTTCAATGAAACTATTTCAAGTTTGCTTTTACGCCGTACGTAATACACATTTTTTCGTTAACATCATGGTTTGAAACTGTCGGATGCAACATTAAATGTCGTTTAGTATTTGCCTTTATTTGTTGTAAGTGAAGTAATTAGGTCGTAAACGGGAATCTGTTGACAGAACGGTATTTTTACGATATGGATCGAGAGGTTTAACAAGTGTTGGCGCGGTTGTGAAATGATTTATAATGTTCACTGGATATTTAACAATATATTTAAGTTATATTTTTTGTATAGACATTATTATAGCTTTAAGATGAAAGGTGACAAAATTAAAATCCTAAAATTAACAGTCGTATTTCATTTTTTACCTCAATAAAACTCTTGTAAGTGTAATAATTACTTTTATTTATATGTATAAAAATATTAAAATGTTGATAATATGTGAACACTGAATATGTAAGGCACAGCCTAGCAGTTATATAAAATCAAACAAAATATGTATACTTAATTAACAAGATTTCGCTTAAAATTAACGCTTGCGAGAGTATATAACAATCAAAAATAAAACTTGCGGCTAAATGCAAATAATACTTATGCATTAAAGTGAGACGCTTCCATCGATTCGAATACATCCAACTCCACATTTATCCTGAAACAAAAAGTTTTTCTTTTGTAACTCAAGAAACATGACATCCTGATTAAAACTAATGAGTGTACGTATTCATAACCGTGATCTTTTATCTATTGTCACCATGCCTAGAAACCCATATTTTTGCACATTTGAAAACGAGATATTTCATATTCACGGTGAAAAAACAAAAATTCATGGTGATTAAAGTTAGTCAGTGGGTGGGTAACAATCTGGTGCAGGCAATAAACTATCCGACTATACTATCATTGACATACGTTCTTAAATTCAAATCGTACGGAAGGTATAGCTGGTGTATCAGAGAAGTTGATTTACAGCCAGATTGAACCTTGATAATTTGGTTGCGTTACGTCTTACAGTACGCCAAACAAGAAAATGACATATTTCGACCGATTGACGTCATCTTTCAGCTGTTAATTAATTTCTTTCATGGAACATGATACATACTTGCGGAAGGCTGCCTGCAGGTCGTTGACCTTGGAGGGGTGGCAGACGACGGCGGTGCGTCCTGCGGTGAACACCTGGGACAGCCACTGCGCCGCAGCCGCGCGCGCGGCCGCGTGGTCCACCGCGCCCAACGCACACACTAGTTGCCTGCAAGTACATATATACTATTATTGTAATTCATTTAAAATTTTCAATATTATAAAGAGAACATTTGCAACAGAATAAATAATTCTGACTTTACAAGAGTGAGAAATATTTCAAAAGGTGATAATGCTCATCGGATATGGTCACGAAACTTATAAACTAACAACGAATTAATAAAAATTAACTTAACATTTACCCCTTTACTCGTAAAAATATTAAAGCAATGTTTAACTAATCAAGGTTCGCTTTCCCTTCCTGTCGTGTGACGTTTTATATATAGTATGCCAGAAATCTTCAAGAAGAGAGCATATTCCCTCTTATAAGGCCGGCAACGCACCTGCAACTCTTCTGAAGTTGCTAGTGTCAATGGGCGGCGGTCGTTGCTTTCCATCAGGTAACCCATTTGCTCCTTTGCCCCCTTATTTTATAAAAAAAGAAAGTGACTGCGAATCTCGATTAGTTAAACAGTGTTTAAATATTCTTAAGAATAAGGGGGTTAGTTAATTATGATTTTTTGCAATATTCTGCGAAGTAAACCTCAACCTGTAGGTACATAAGTGAGTGTGCGCAAAGGCATGCGTTACAGCACCTCCCTACTTTCCCACACTGCCTGTGCGTACACTCGCATGCAAGAACTTGCAATCACAACCACACAAGCAACAATGTTAGAAAATTATATATAGTATATAGTAGCCATAAGTCTACTCATAGTTGCAGACTATAAGTCTGGCTACTATAAGTTGAACCTAGCGTTTATTTTTACTAGAAACATTACATAACATCATAAAAGATGTACGAAAATACCATATAAAGTTATTAATTAGAAATAGGATTTTGTTCCTTCATCGAGTATTCAGAATCTGATTTTGATTATAGGAAATAAATTATACTTCGAATTACATACATTCTATTTTATTTATAACAAACAATACTTTGGACTATATATATCTTAATAACAATAACTAGAAAAATAGACAAGTCGCAAGATTTGTCAAAATTTTATGGGAAAAAATTAGAATATACTCAAAGGTTGCGAAATGTTAGTGATCCGCTTCTTTCACTTATGTCTTCAATTATGTGATACCATCTACGGATTTTTTTAATTTGGAAGGGTTTTTCTAGGTTTAACTTATATTAGCCAGACTATACTAAATTTTGAATTGATGTGACTCACTGTGTATAGTCATCAGGCGCCTGCTTGAGGTAGTTGAGTAGCGAGGTGCGCACGGTGTCCGCGGGACACTTCTCGTTCTCGACCGTTTCGAACACCGCCGTGCTCTTCGCCGACGCGAACAAGTCCTCGTCGAATTTGCCGCTCGACAGAAACTCGTCCTGAAATATAGACACATAATAATTAAAAATATATATAATAGCATGATAATAAAGAAAGGATGAAAACGTATATCTTATAAGATAAATGAAATGTGAGACATGAATATTATAATATGTAGTGATTAAAAACTTTTAAAAACATCCTCTGGGACATGACTCAAATCTCTTGTGTATAATTACTGCGCTAATTGTTAAACCCATTAAACTACTGCAAGTGGCTTACAACCTTTGACACGCAGACAGACACATACGCCTATCTTGTAAACCTCTACATTTTTCTAATTTTAATCGCCACGATCATTGTGCAAGCAACAACAATCGTCCGTAGTACTATATTACGATTGATCAAATGCGATCCTAGACCATGAACGGCGAGCAGACTCGAGAATGTCCTCTACAAGACCTAGAAAGAGAGAATTACCACGATGGTCTTGGCCTTAGTGTAGGCGGCTTGTACGTTGGTGGCGCGGTACAGCGAGAACACGACGCGCGCCTCCGTGAAGGACGGACGCACACCGTACCCGTACGACAGACCGCACCCGCGGATCAGACGCCACATCGGACCCTGTCGAGACATTGAGATTCATTTGTATTATGGAGGAAATTTAAAGAGTTGATGGACGTACCTCATTTGGTTGGAATATGTCAATTCCTGGCTGGGTTTGACATAACGCAATCAATTTACTTAGATCCGCAATCTGGCTCTTTCCGCTTTCCTGATTGTACTATCAGATAAGTTAATTCAAAGTTCTAAACACGATATTTATACATGTTAGAAATTACTAAGTACTAACTTTAAAACATTAAGAGCCTGTTACATCGCTTACTGATAAAGTTTTTGATAGCCTATCCACAACTTTTTTGACAGATTCTCTATATAACATCTGTCAAGAAAATTTGTGGATAGACTTATCCTACACTAAGAGGTGAAACAGGCGCTAAGTTGCAATACTTTTTGATAAATGCTGTATCTACAACTTATGTGATACATGAAGTATTAATAATCTGTCAAATAAGTTGTAATTCCACCATCTGACACTTATCAGGAAGTGAGGAAACAGACTCTTAAGGCCTGTTGCACATCTTCGTGATTAGTGTCGGTTAAATTATCCGCAATTATCTCACAGATTAAATATACACTTATACTATCTGACACGTTTCTAATGTGTCAGATAGTGTAAGTAAGGTGAAAGAGGCCCTTAAAAATATAAGGTCTAAAATGCTTCTTACACTTAGAACACAAAACTCCCAATCTTTTTCAACCACATACCTCAAGCTGCGTGAAGTAGTTTAGTGCGAGCGTGAGTGGCGCGGCGTGAGGAAGGGCGGCGCCGCGCGGGCCCGGGCTGAGGGCGGCGAGGAAGGCAGACTCCAGCCCGCCCACGCCCACCACGTACCCGCCCGGACCCGCCTCCGGGGACATCAGCTCCGCGTCCAACATTAGCTTTGGCCTGGATAATAAATAAAGAAACCTCGATTATATTTCTCTGTACACTGGCAGCCTGTGGGTCAACTATAGCCAACTACGTACTGGACTGTGCGTACCCGGAATAATAATACCTTCAGGGCGTTGCTGGGGCTGCCCCGAAACTACAGTACTTTAGGGATGCTAATAAGGAAATATGCGTCATCCCTGTTGCAGATAGTTTGTGTCAGAACCAACAGCCTCTGTTCTCAACTGTAGAGAAGAGACTAGATGTGGACAGTGCTATAATGCATTGGATCCGCATACACCTTGTTAAGGACACCAATATTATATTGGTCCCCTGATTTAAGAAATAGCAATAATAATGTAAAATCAATTGAAGACATAAGTGGAAGAAGCGGACAGCTAACATTTTTGCAACCTTCGAGTATATACTATTTTTCTCCATCAAATTTTGACAAATCTTGTAACTTACCCATTTCATTATCTAGCTACACATAAAACCCACATTATTTTAATTTCAAATGATTTTTTGGGTCCAAAAGCGTCCGTAAACGCAAAAATCCAGGAGTTTTTTAAAATTTTAGCTATCCGAATCTTTCGCACATTCTTTTCGATTCTGTATTATTTAAAGGCGCACTTACGGTGCAGTGGTAAGATCGTCTCTGGCAAACTTCTTCCATGGTTCCGCACTAAGTTTGTACCGCTCGAAATCCGTGGCCAAATGCAGCCAGATGTGTTTGGTCATGTTCTTAAATTCTTCTCTCGCTTCTTTCAAAACTGATTCAGCGGAATTTTCGCTTGCGTTGAGTCGCTCTAGGATGTTCTTGAGGAATTTCTGTTGCCGCAGCACGGTACTCCAATGCACGTTACTGTCTTTACAATACATGCTGTCTCGAAGAATGTCGTAAACCATTTTATTGCCATTTCTACGCACCTGAAATGAAAAAAATATATTCAAAATACGAACGTATTATGAATACACTCTTTGAACTTTTAGTCTTTGGTACCAGCCTACTAGTTCGAGAACTAGCATTCCGAGAAAAGCCGACGTAGGTAACATAGAAGCTTTCACTTTTTACAAAAAAATTTATAAATCATACTTTACTACTCTTCGAATTTCTAATCGTTATACTATTCAAAATAATTTTAATTTGTATCGATCAGTAGATAGTAACGCAATTTTATTTTTGGGAAACCTCTCTTCTCCTACATTTTACTTTCTCGAGAAAAATGTCCTTTCTCCTTTTTCATATTCTATCACTACCCTTGCACTTCCAATAAAAATTTTGTGTATATTCAAAACTCAACATACCTGAGCTACATCGTTCAATAGCCTCTGAACGAATACAAGTAGGCGTTCCTTGTTAATTTCCGCGCAGTACAACACCTCGTATAAGTGGTTGACTACTTCCTCGTAATCTGAAGGCATGCACTGAAAAATGCGTAAAATTTTATCAGAGATTCGTTTTTACAGCTCGTAAAGTGACTACAAAAATGTGATCCAGATCTACAGCTTTCCTGGCGCTTTCTAAACGGATTTCAGAAAAACATCCAGTGAAAAATCCACCACTTTATAATCAGAAGTTAGGGAACAAAAATATCTATAAACAGCTAAGTCTCATTCACAATTACTCTTTGTCTGTAAAGTTACATTTCAATGAATCAAGCAAATACAGCATCAGCGTATACGTAACCCATAAAGTATATTACTTGCTTTCTCTAGAAAAATATATTTTCTGCGCATGCGTAGTTCCGATGTTTTGAAACGATTGAGTTAAAGTTTGTTTTATTTTATTTACCCGTATATCAATATTGATCATGTTGCCGAAGCTGCCAACGGCGAAGTTACCGGCTTTACCGAAGCCGGTTGCGGTGTTAAAGGTGACCGTTAGCCGCTCCGTGGCCGCGATGACGTCACCGTGCGGCACGAGTGCGCCGTCGCGCCGCACGGGGCACTCTGCGAGCGCGTCCAGAAGGAGGGGCACCCAACGACGCGTGGATTGAGATGACGATGTTGTGTCTAGAATCAGCGTCATCTGGAAAAAGATTGGGTTAATGTTTAAGTATATAATTTTAATTTGTCACATTACCTGGCAAATTTCTTTTAATATATGTCTCAAACGTATATAAATAGTTTGTGTTATAAATGTTTCTTTCAATTATACAACTTGTTTATTATATTAAAGTTTTATTTAAGGAGAGTTTATATTTTCAGTAAACATTAATACGTGAGAGGGAGATGTAACTGATTGACGAACCATTGTATTCCTAAAACACGATGAAATGTGGACAAATCCCCAAGCATAGGCGTTTTTACAATTATTATATATATAAATATATTTATACACTCACATAGATCAAGTTAGTCTTGAGGCTATGGACCCTGGCGTACATGGGTACGCTCGTGAGGTCAAGGTACGGGCACGGCGCGCCGTCGCTACTCCACGTCGCTATCTTGTGACACTTGAGGTTGTCGCACGGCGGGACCGGCACCGACGACAGCACGCCCGCTGGTGGCGAACGCTGGAATAATTAAACGATATAATTAAAACAAAATACACCAATATGATTCAGTTGATCTTAAATTTTTAATATACATATCTGTTTGGCACTAAACCGTATAGTAAGTAATAAATTTGCCTCAAATATCTGACATACCTACAAAATTACATGGAACCTAGCAGCGCAGTCGAATAATGAAAATTTATTTGGTTTGTTACCCTTCCACATGTCTAGACATGATTTTTAGTAAACGAATTAAAAAAATGGAGGCTCTGAATTACTTTCTGTCTATATGTCCAGCTGTTCAATTTTTGTAATGTAAATTGTATGCTGCCTTAAATCAATTTTAAAACCAAACCTAAATATGTCTAGAGATTCTACTGCCAAGTAACGCACACTTACAATAGGTGCAACAAAATTAAAAATCGAGTAAAGTGTACAAATTTAATTAATTTTAAATGGACGGTTTTCTTACATACAAGACACCTTAAGGCACAAAACATAATTTTAACTTATTATAATAAAGGATAATACAATATTCGAGTATTCATAAACGCTTTGCGGCATAAAAACGGACGAGTGGATAAACTTGCGCACCAATCACGTTGTCTCATGTGCCACCATAGCTTATTAAATCATTTATCTTTTGGCACTATTGGAATATCAGCAGTTTCCTTCAATAACCTTCATATCGCCTTCAAAACTATGAGCCGCGTTTATTTGGGTCTTGGAATTATTGTCCAAGTTTTCTGTGCCTACAGAATCAACTTTAAACGATATATAACTCCTGCGAGTCAACTAGCCACTCGGCTCGAAATGTCAGTTATGTCATCCACCCTTCGGCTCCCCGCGCAGTACCCCGCATTCGTCTTTTGCATCGAGTAGCGTTAGCATAAAACATTTTGAAAAATTCAAGTTGAAAATTTATGAATTTTATGTCCAGTAGCGTTGACATAACAACATCTGTTACTAGCCATTACTTGTCATCAAAGTTTTTGTTATATATTCTTTAAGTTTGTCATTGTTAGTCATTGAGTTATATTTATAGAAACAACACTGCTAGCAATAACATAATATTTTGGCATTTAATGCGTAACAAAATAGACTTTTAAATATTATATTAATCTTAAATAATTAAAATGTTTTCAACATTTTTAAGAGTATATTTTGTTTTGCCTTACTGGTCATACACAAGAATTCTAACCTAACCTAATCGTATTGTATCAACGCACAAATATTCATTTCTACAAGACGTCAATATTATGTATAATATTATGGTATTGCTTGATCACAAGCGCTATACCGCGCCTTGGTTATGTGCGCGGCGAGGCAGGGGACGGTTGCCATGGTCCTTTATAGTCACCACTCACGGCGGTAGCATGCAACATGAAACTCAATTCCTAGAAAGGTTGTGCTTTATCTCGTGATGAGAGGAACATAATTTTTAGTTTGGCTGACTATTATGTTTCAAGAAACGCTTTATACACGATACGACGTTTGTAACACTATTTATAGGATAAAAAAGTTGAAATACATAATTTAAATACTTCTTGGCTCTAAATAGTGCCAACTTTAAACTGACAATTTATATCGTAAGATATATATTGATCTCGAGTACACCTCAAACTTTTTCTTACCCGTCCCCATCCGCACTCCGCCCCAAGTTCCTAGGGCGCAGTGCAGAATTTGTGGTCAAGTTAAAATTTTTAACAATTCGAAACTTTTGTCAAAATTTATAAATAAAACCAAAAAAGTACAACATTTTATGCGGTCAGTACTTTAAAGAAATGTCAGTCGAGCCGTGTGCCAAGTTAATCCGCATGAGTTATATGTTCTTCAGATTTATCCTGGCTTTCTGATTGACATTCTAATTCCAGTTTGACGTTTGAATTACCTATAACTTTTGTTCCTTCTTCAGAATCTTCTTTAGCCTTTGTTTGGCTGTCGGAGTTTTCGTTGGGGTTTCGTTTGAATAGTTGAAACCTCTTTGACTTCCTTTTGATCTTTAAGATCGTCTTGGGTCTTTGTTTCACTTTTGGAGCCCTCTTTAGATTTTGATTCATCGTCAGATCCTTCTTCGGTCTTTGTTTGATCGTTACAATTTTCTTCTGGCTTTGCTTGACTGTTAGCACCTTCTTCAGGTTTCGTTTGGTCATTTCCCGTATTCGAGTCCTCTCCGAGATTTTTAAAACCTTTGAGAGACCGGCGCGCCATACCCCAAGCAGTTCTGATATCGAAAAGAGGGCCCTCTGGTCCTGGGATTATTCGGTCGACTCTTCCTATAATATATTGAGGAGGTCCGTCTTCCTTTAGAATAACTAAATCACCAACATTCACACCATGATCCATATTTACAACTGGCAGTTTTGAAAGTTCTTCAGCATGTTCTTCGCACCATGTCTTTAAATATCCCTCTTTAGTTTGTTCAAATTGCTGCAAATGTTTAAAACTTTTATATCCATTTAACAAAATAACACAATAATTTATGTCATACCAAATAATATATTTTCCTCAAACATACATATAACCAGGTACTTTTCTTCACTCTTCCCGTTTTCACTGAAAATTTCATTAGAATACTTTCGTTTAAATTTTGAAGGAATTAAAAAAAAAGTGCTTCCCAAATTATGCCGAAATGTTATAAAGTTACTTTTTAGGAGACAATTAAGATGACAATCATAATAGTAACCTCATTGAACTCCATAGCCGCCTCAAGTAGTTTCGCCTTTTCTGCTAGACCACTTTCGCCCAATTCAGCTCTCTGCTGTTCTATCCTACCCTTCTCTTCTTCCGCCATCCTAAAAAATACTAGATTTGTAATACTTGTAGATATAAGATATGACTATTATCAAAACTACTAATAGGTTAATACTTGAACATACATTATTGCAGATTTAAAATTAAATAAAAATGTGTTCCAGTGCTAAAATCCTCCCTTCTTTCTTTCATATCTGTTGTGGGGATTCTCCTAACCCTTTTTAGACACCATTCACACTTCACATTTAGATGATTTTTATGTTCATACATACATTGGTACTGAACGGAATTTGTTCGCGACTTAAATGTTTTGATTGGTCGCTTCAAATTTCTGAGACGTAAATGTATCTTAGCAACGAAGTTTGAAGTTTTCGATGTGAAATAATTAAGATTTGTTAGCGAATATGTATTGTAAATTGTTACTCCCTTTGGTCTGAATGTCTCTAAATTCTCGTGCTCTTTATATAAACTTTCTGTATTTATAAAGAGCAAAATATAAGGATTCAGAAAGTGAGTTGTCGTCATTCCTATACGCACCTTACATCTGTCACAATTTGTAATTGTAGGTTGTAACAAAGATCGATTTTTTTAATAATTATTAACTAAAGAGTCCACCTACTTATTTTGCAGTTCAATGCTGGGGGCCCCAACGATGGTCACCAGTTCGTCTGTGAAGTATTTCCGCAGCAGCCCCTGCCAGAACTCCACCTTCTCTTCCATCAGCTCATTCAGAGTTTGTTGGGGATTCATGCGAGATATGAACTGTTAACAAGAGAGGTAAAACTAATGTAGCACACATAGTGAAATCGTGTTTTGCATGTTAGGCCTAAATTACAAAACTGTCTTTTTTATGTTAAGGGGCAAGCGAGCAGACGGGTTAAATGATGGAAAGCAACTGTCGTCGGACACTCGAGACATCCGTAGAGTCGCAAGCGCGTTGCTGGCCTTTATGAGGGAATAAGGAATGACAATAGGGATTAGGAAAGTTGGGCCACCGGTAAACTCACTCACTGAACGAAATACAGCACAACGCCGTTTCACGTCAGTTTTCTGTAAGGCCGTGGTATCACTACGGTGCATTCGTGTCGAAGCAAGGCTCTCCCATGGCAAAAATGTGTCTCTATGTTTTCTGGAACTGTGATTGCTTAATTTTTTCAATAGAGATTTTCATAACCAAGCGATTGTATAGAGAATGATGTCATTGTAGACACAAAAAATGTGAGCTTTCAATAAAAAATTGTGAACCGACTACTATTTACCTTTGGCTTTGCCCGTGTGCAAATGATTTATCCCATGAGAGCATTTCATCGGAACAAAAAGTATTATTCTTATTTCTAAGTCAGCTAACACCCTTACTGTATATTGATTGAACCTTTCGTATATGCTTCCAACTTACACTTGGACCATTTTCTAGACATTATTCTATCCTATGTCACTCTGTTGTAATGTGGTAATCTAACGGTAAAAGAATGTTTGAAATCTGACCAGTAATTTTTAATTTTATACATTACAAACATACAAAAATACAAATCTTTCCTCTTTAATAATAGTGTAAGATAAACATTGGGTAAAAATACTTACGTCACTTTCGTTGACAGAGTATAGCGCGTCGCCGATGCACCTGAATGCCAACGCATGATGCGGATCCGACTCGAGGCTGGCGATAGTTTCTCTAAGCTGTTTCTGCACCAATCTCACTATACGCTCCATGTCTAAGCTCTCCTCGCCATCTCTGACTTTCTTCAGACACTTGAGGGCCTCGTCTCGTGCCTCCTCCAACTTATTGATCGGGACATTGTTCAATTCGATCTTGATGAGCGCCGCCATATTTTCCGTTAGACCATAAGAGACCTGAAAGTAAATGAAAGTCAAAGTGAGAATACTGTGTGATGTCTGAGGCGCATATCGTTACATAGGTAAATATAATCGTAAAGAATCTTTTTAATAGTGTTCAATAACCTCCCTTATTCTGTTCGGACAGTACATAATATGTGAGCGTATGTTCGCCAGTGCGTACGAACTTGGCGTACTCGGAATGGCGTATACGTACGTCTACAAAGGTTCAACTCACGTCTCCCGCCAAGGCGTCCTCGCGTTGAACAAGCTGTCGCTGTAGGGGTGCGGCGGCTGTGTCGCATAAGTATCTTAGCAGCACTGCACATCCCGTCAGCGACTTCATAGCGTCCGAATCACGCAGTAACGGTCCGCGCCACCCGAAATAAACCTAAACATGAAAATTATTTTAACCCAAACTGGCACAATCTTAATCCATCATGAGCCAATGTGAAGTGGCAGCATTATATTTAAATATCACGACATGAGAAAAGCTATGTCAACAGAAAACAGAAAAAATTAAGGTTCTTAAATACAATCGTCTGAAATGTTTTGACACTTTCTTTAGTTTAATATGTAATAAGAAAAATAAAATTAAAAGGTCTTGAATGTTTTTAATACTCTCATAAGTTTAATAAGGTTACAAATGAGATAATACAAGCAACATACTACTTACTGAAACACAATTTTAAATGAAGTGCCAGTTCTCAATGAATAATATAAAAAATGCGTTCATGTATTTGATATAACGAAATATTAAATTGTTTTACAGCACCTGTCCACAATCCTCTGTATCAGCAGGCCAGAGCTCTTTGAGATCTCCATAGTTAGGTGAGGGTGGGATGGTCTGCCAAGGTTTTACCCATTCTTCTTGTGGTTCTGTTGTCCTCTAGAAGCAAAATTGTAAGCAAATATTAGACAAATATGACGATGAAAGTTAAAACTTAAGTCTTGTTGCACCACTTTCTAATAAGTGTCACATAGGCTATCCTCAGCTTATATGACAGATTCCCCCTATTCATCTGTCAGATATGTTGTGGATAGCGGATAGCCTATAAGGTACTTATCAGAGAGTGGTGACACAGATCCTTAGGGCCTGTTTCACTGCTTACAGATTGTCTATCCACAACTTTATTTGGCAGATGTTGCATGGAATCAAAAAAGTTGTGTATAGCCTAACAAAAACTTTATTAGTAAACGGTGAAACAGGTCTTTAGTCATTTATATAATTTGTCTATATGCATATAAACAAAACTTGGTACATATATAGTATGACATCATAGAAAATAAGCTTGTAAAATTGCTTTTTAAGTGTCAATTAAAACACAATTTGAACTTTAGGTAAATAACAAGTGACATCACTTTTTCGTAAAACTAGAATATAGAATTTGCATGTAAGAACCTAAGTGGATGAGTCAGGTAAATTATTACTTCTAAATACCAAATTTAGGCAAACGAGTATTGTTTGGCAACGACATCCATGCTAACATTGTAAATGCAAAGGTATGCATGTCTGTCTGTCACTTTTCACACCCAAACCGTTGAACCGATTTTGATGAAATTTGGTATGGACATACTTTTCGAGTTCCAGGAAAGGACAAATGATATTTTTTCTTTCCTCCGCGATTCGCCTTCCGTTCCTGCGCGATAATCGAACACGATAAAGGCATCATTCAGTTTTTAAATATTTTGGTTGAAGTAAATTTCCGGCATAACTTGACAAAAAATCATATCATGTGAAGTGGTACATCACCAATATCACAGAATCTGCACCAGAAATAGTAATTAAGGAACATTGTTTTGTAGTGTCTTATGCTGCTTTTGAATTTTCAATCAATATGCATATCAAAAATTGAACTTAAATTTGCTAAAAATCAGTGTTATTTAATTATTTGTTTCAAGTGATTGGCGGTATGGTTCACTAACACTCTGTCAAAAAAATTGTCATTTCCATACAAAACGCGATTGTAAACCAAGTGACGTGTTGTTAACAATCGCGGTTTGTAAATAAATTTAACAGAGGGTTTATTAACCATACCGCCATTCTTGAGCAAAAAGACAATACTACAGTTAACAAAGTAATGATATCCAAGTCTTTTTCTTTAAAGAAAGTGAAAATCACTTTATGTGTCCATATAAATTTCAAAGACTCCCCTCGATTCCTCCTGGATCACATCATGAGATCACTACTTTTGTGAAAATGGAACCAAACTGCACTATTCCCCTTTACAATAACGAAATAATTTTCGAAATCAGTCTACAAACGGCGGAGTAATTCGTGGAGAACATATATACGGTTAAATTGAGAAACCTCCTCCATTTTTGGAAGTCAGGTAATAAAAGTAGTTGTTTTTTTTTGGCGATTAGTAATGTCACATATATCCCATCTTGGCGGACCGCGTTTTCTGCGGCATTCAAAGTATATAAATCTTAAAGTTGTTTTATAACTGTTTAGCGAGGTTATTATGAGAAAATAAAATAATCACTTTTGCAAAAGTGTCAAATACCCTATTGTATATCATATCAATACTATAATATTTATCTTTAGGAAAAAATATATATAACAACACCAGCAGCACATGCAATGCATTTATAACAGGTTTTGAAACTGTTGTTCCTAGACATCTTTATAGTTTTTTTATGACCAGACTATCTGAAAATAGCTTGAGGAAAATGTAAGCCTTTATCCTTACCAGAGACAACTTTGATTGATTATAAAAAATAAGAAACTATAATAACAAATTATGTATACTACCAATTCTAAAAAGAAACAGTTCATTTGCATCAATCACACTCAGGAGCCCTCCTCTCAAACTTTGGATCCGATTCATTTGTTTCTGTCTCTAAAATGATTTGGAGTAGGGCCTAAAGCTTCAGGCTGTTTAAGTGATTGAAACGGAATTTGATATAAAAAAAATGTCTATTACTGAGTATAACTTAGGGAACTTTATATGATGCAAAAATCAGCAAGACACTTTGCTCACAGGGATCAAGGCTTAATCCAATTTTTTTTATAAAATAATACAAATTACAACATTTCTCTGAAGTATCACAACAAAAATAAACATTTATATTTACTTCTAATGTTAGCTGAGTAATAAGGACCTACAAGTGAACTTGTAACATTGATTTAGTGCTTCAAACTTTCAGAATTAGAATAAGCAAAGTCACCTTAGCTATGATGTCATCCTCTACCGTTTTGAGAGCCTCAAAAACATCTTTCGCTTCTATTTGGCCAGTAAGAATAATCGTCAAATTCTCTGCTCTGTAGAACTTTTTGTGAAAGTCCCGAACCTGAAATGTTAAAAATAAATGACAAAAATGGATGTTGTAGCATGACATTCATAATGTGTCTATTAATACACATTATAGTCAAGTTAAAGAAGATAGGAAGAAAATACTAACAATTTCATCTCTTTCTAAAACATAATTTAAAACTAACTTTTTTGTTGGTAGTTGACTCTCGAAGATTTTTCATAATACCACCAGTTTCAGACGAGTACCCATTGTTTGGGTACATGGCACGTTGGAGTTTTAATTCACATCTAAAACAAAAATTATGAGATAAAGTTTTTTTTGATCTAATTTTAACTTGAAATTTTAATAATTTGCTGCTAAAGTACCTGCTATCAGCAGTATTCTCTCGGCCCTGCATTTCGCAGTACACAACACCAGCATCTTCTCCATCTCCATCTATGTGATGGACCTCAGTGATAAAGCCCTCATCTGTCAGTGTCGGTTGTAGAATATGATCAATATAAATAGGGAGGAGAGTCAACATGCCAACATCCCCGGCAGTGTCTATGGTGTAGCAGGTGTGATCCGTGTCGGTCCAGGCGTTCGTACCGTGAGCCATGCAGCGGTTGGCCAGTAGATCGAGAATACCCTTGTAAGGGTAACGCTTGGATCCCAGAAAAACGAGATGCTCCAAAGTGTGCGGCAACCCGTCGTCGTCGTGAGCTTCAGTAGCTAAAATAGCGAGAAATAAAGAAACGATACGTCTAAAAATAGTATAATTAATATGTTACAAGGCTTACCCAGACAGAAAAATCCATTGACGAGAGGTCCTTCTACACTAGCTATGATGACTGTAAGGCCGGTCTTTTCAGAGACATACTTTGAAACGGGTATAACATCGGAAGCTTTTGTTGAAGAGATCAGTTTGAAATGACTCATTGTTAATGTTTAATGTTTAAATTGATTTGACTAAAAAACTCCAGCCGCTAGAACCGGCACGAAATAAACAATTAACTTTATCAAATCCGATTATACCGTCGAATCCCCGAATTTCAAATGACACATTAAACAATTTGTAAATTGTAGCAAATGACACTGGTTTGACAAATGTCAGTGTCATGAATGTCTTTCTTTTCTTCCTTTATCTTTATTTAGCATAACGGCTATATAACCATGGCCAGTGTCAAGTAAAAGCGGGAAATAAATTTCCTTGTTCCAATAATATTTTTAGCAACGTTATATCGACGGTTAAGAACTAAATACTGCTATCTACAAAATTTCAACTTTACAGGTGAGGAAAAAAACTTAATATAAATTTAATATTATAGTTATGGATTATTTATACACGCAATATTCTTATATAATACTACACTTTATTACTGGTCACCATATTTTTTATAAATTAGAAATAACGAGAACAATATTTTGTTAGTAGACCTTAACAAAAAACCAGATAGTAGATAGTATTTGGTTCGTAACCGTCGATATGATATCGTCAAGTCTCAAGTCAAGGTAAAACATCAGTCAAAGCGTCAAGTCAGTCAATTTAGTAAAGTGGGGGACGCTTTACTAAAATAACGAATAGAGTTTTGGAGTGATACATAAATTAGCACGTTTCTTGAAGTTATATCACTTGCTCACACTTGTGCATGATATCGAATATTCAATGGTTGATATTCTACCAATATAACGCATTCAAACCCAAAATAACACTTTAGCGAAGAAATACAAAAACACAACTTCACTTTTTCACATCCCGCCAAAACTCTGTAATAAATGTCGGTTAGGCGGCCAGCGCGTAGCCATGTGTAACAAAAGTGATAAAACTTTAAAGAGTTGAAAGTAGCAGCGTTGAAAGCAAAAAAATATGTTGTGATTTGTATCGCCAAACTCGCCATACAAATTTGATACAAATCACGATTTTTTTTCGCTTTAAGCTCTGCTACATTCACAGTGTACTCTATTTTTGGAACACATTACCATCATATTTTTTTTAAACTTACTTATTGTCACAGTACACAGGATATAATACTATTTTTTTTTAAACATTGACGTTAGTCTCCAGGTTCTATCTAAAGAACGGTAATAGCTAGAGATTTAAAATGTTCATAGATTATGTATTTCTGGTTGCGCTATAACAACAAATACCTACTATCACAAAATTAATTAAATATTTAAGGTGGGCTCTCATGTAACAAATTAACGTGTTTTTGCCATTTTCTTTCTTTTGATAAAAGATGTCGCTGTTGGTCATTTATACATAGCGGTATTGCTTGACAGTTTGTAATATGTATAAAGTTGAAAACAAACTGTTCGGACGCGGCTCGGACCCATACAAAACGTCCGCGGCACACTTCAATGTACAATTATAATTATATAGATCGCTCGATCGATAAATCTATTGTCCGTGGATTTTGAGTTGATTATTATTTGATAATGAAATTTAAACTGGGGATCCCGGAACCCTAAAAATGATAATTTGTAATGATTTAAACGTGACCTCTGTATAGTGTTTACTGTTTAGGCATATCGCGCAAAAGTGGCCTGAAGAAAGATAACAAAATAAAAAGCGAAGATTAACCAAAAAAATATTTGATTAATTCGGCATTTGGCTAATAGCGTAGAGTTGTATTCTGGTTGTATTATCAACGCATTACTGCGATAATTCATAATTATTAAAACCCATCAGGAGGCGTTAAAGAGATAATATGTCATATGACGCAAATAAGATTAGAGCATACGAAGTGCTTAAAAGAGACAAACATTAGGCTATTACCAACGACCCAATTCAACTGGTGGTACTCTATCTGTGAAATTTAAATTCGATTAGCATGATGCCAGAGGATTTTTCCGATGTTAGATAAGTAAGTTGTGTACTTACTACCCAGATTTGTGGTTCCAATTAACACGTCATTATGTTAATGTTGAGTCCTTAGTCGACTGCTAACGTTGCAAAAAAACCCGAAGCGTTGGGTCATCCCTAATATAAAACAGGCCAAGTACACGGAGTAGGACTCGCGCTCGAAAGGTTCTGTACAATAGTAGAGCAAAAATTGTGTTTTTTTGTATGAGAGCCCACCTTAGTCATTAATTTTGTTTTTTTTTTTTTTTTATTAAAAATAAGGTTCATCTATAGGCTTTTCGCCCATATCCTTTGTTTGTAATCTTTATGTTAGGTTTTTTGTACCTAGGATCTCAACCAAACTTCTTATTCAACTTAAATAATATAATTGTTAATGTCAGTCCATCACGCTCGGACTTTTATGTATATAATAATAAAGTATATAATATATATTATATGTGTAAATTTTTATACCATTAATTTTATTAAAATTTTATTACTGGTTAGGAAAGTATAAATACGACTTAGTGTTTCGTGAACATTGCAAGCGCCTGTCT
Organism: Cyclargus thomasi; assembly: GCA_026546445.1. Classification (NCBI taxonomy): domain Eukaryota; kingdom Metazoa; phylum Arthropoda; class Insecta; order Lepidoptera; family Lycaenidae; genus Cyclargus; species Cyclargus thomasi. The sequence goes on along the minus strand of JAOTAV010011642.1, from coordinate 8,132 downwards.
GTGGCCCTAATTTATAGATAATCGAGCAAACTAATCACGTTTGTCGTATGAGAGCACCTCTTACTTATTAATTTTATTTTTGTTTTAGTATTTGTTGTTATAGACGCATAACAGACGACAGATAAACAGACAGACGGACAGACGAACAGACAGACGACGGACAGACATCGAAGTCTTAGTAATAGGGTCCCGCTCTTACCCTTTGGGTACCGATTTCTAAAAATAACAAAATAAGACCTTTGGTTCGCACTCGAGAGGGTGCAGCTTCGAAGCCCAGTGGAGGCGTGTACCAATGAGACATTTTCCGATCTCAAGTACATAATACGGGATATGCTCATTGCCGTGGGAGAGCCATGCTTCGGCACGAATGGGCCGGCTAGAACGGAGTGAACTGGCGTGAAACGGCGTTGTGCTGTGTTTCGTTCAGTGAGTGAGTTTACCGGTGGCCCAACTTCCCTAATATCCTATCCCTTTTCTATTACCTATTCCCTCATAAATGGCCGGCAACGCACCTGCGATTCTTAGGATGTTGCGAGTGCCCATGAGCGACGGTATTTGCTTTTCATCAGGTAACCCGTCTGCTCGTTTGATCCCTAAATATCATGAAAAAGATAAAAGAGGGAACCTTCTCCTTTTTTGGAAGTCGGTTGAAAAGGCTTATTAGCTTTTAAATGAGATCAATTTTTATTTGATCAAAGCAACGGTCTAACAAAAATCTTAGAAAATGTCCACGGTGTGTTTGGACGGTGTCCGGCTGTCGAAGGTTCTAATAATATCTGCAATGTTCTGCACAGCCTCAAAATAATACGCAGGAATGAAATTCGCATTGAGGATGATCACATAGATTCACAGACTCACAAACAAATAAGAGTAAACTAGAACCGTTCTCATTGCGCATTTTATTCGGATTTTTTACACATTTTTTGCGCATATTTTATCACCAGAGCGGGTACTCTCATATAATCCAATGTGTTACAGAACAATCAAAAAAATCCGCGCAGATAATGAACTCTGTAGTAACTACGTAAGTAATACTCCATGTTAATTTTTACCTAACTGTGGTCGGCAGAGTTTCAAGTCTACTTAGATCTGGATGATTGATAATTTAAAAGTAAAAAACATAGACACTAACTTTCGCTTATATTTATGATATTAGTAGAATAATTCCAACCCATATGATGGTTATTGCAAATTGCATAAGTAAATATATATTATGCTACCTATCCGTTGGCGCATACTTAGGTAAGTAATTGTTGATATTAGTAATAGGATTGATTTACTCTATGGTATTTATTTAACTTATATTTACCATAATGTTCGTTGTATGCAAATAAAACTGAAGGTCTATTACGATATAAATACCATAATATGCATTCTAATTATCATACAATCTTTAATCATTCTAAAATATAACATGAAACGCTCTCAGGTCATCCTAAAAATTTTATACAGTGAGTAATGAGGCTTTCAAGAAATGTAGCGCGTACAATACTGACGAACGTGCGATCCGCACCTCTCTTTGTACGTCGGTGTTAAGGTTTAATAAATGAATTATTTTGATTTTCGTATTTTTGTCCTAAAAATTGGCCACATTGTTCTGAATTATATCGTTACCATTCACCATTTTCACTTGCATAGCCTCTGCTAAAACCCGTTGTACTATTGCTTGACCGTAATCGCTGTACACCCCAACCAACTGACAGAGTAGCTGGGCCGTTAACCATGGTAACGGCGGGGGACCGCACCGCACTCATACCCAAGGTATAGCTCCTGTGGTTAAGCTATAGGTATCTACTGTTTACCACTTCGGACCCTGATTCACCATTAGACTCGATTCGGATTCTAAAACTCCAGCGCAACGGTATATTTTAGAAGAAAATTATAAATGGAGGTCAGCCCCTCTGAAAATGCCACATTGCAATATAAGCAGTTCATTTTGTTATTTTTCTTTTAGATAACTAATTTCGCAAAACAGTAATTTCACAATCAAATTTATTAAAAAAAACTAATTTTGATGTTACTATTTTAAACTATAAATATTCAAAACTATTCGATTTTTAAACAAAATTTACTTCAATAATTGCAGAGCAATTCCTCTGCGTTACCAACAAAGAGGATACTTTTTATCACGAGAAAATGTATGGTTCCCGCGTGATGAACAATCTGTCTATCTGTTACGCCCAAACTGCTAAACCGATTTTGTTTAAATTTGGTATGGACAAACTTTGAATCCCGGGAAAAATGTACGGTTCCGGCGTAAAAACGGATTGTGGCGCAACGGAGTTGCGGACATTACCTATTAATTTATGGATTCACGCGGACGTCGTCGCGCGCAATAACTGGTACTATATAAGACGTATTTTGGTACGCTTAGATTAGGCTTTATACAATTGTAAAGAAATTGTTTTGGACGAAAGATAGAAATCGCGGCTTAAGATAATTAACGAAATGCTCAAAACGTGCGCGATCGTGTACGTAGACATATGAAGTTGATAAGATTTTGTTTTTTTTTTAAATTAGATTTATACTAGTGGACCCGACAGAGTTATTGCCAGTCTTGATTTGTGAATGTGCGTAAACAATTCTCAAGTCCTCTTGAACACACACAAAAAATCTCATTAATATCAGTCCAGTCATTTGGGAGGAGTTCAGACTTCAAGGTTCAACACACGCACACAGGAATTATTGGGCGGTACCAGTACATGTTTGTGGTACATTTACGAAAACACTATAAGAGCTTTACGTTTCGTATTTTATCATAATAATTTGTGCATTTAGATGTTAAAAATAAAATACATAGTAACAATATTTTTTTATATTAATAAAAATACAATATTGTACTACTAACGCCATCTAAGAGTGAAGATGTGCAACTGTAAAGATAAACTAAACAAATTAAGTATTTACGTGTATCCGTTATTGTAAAATTATATTTTTAAAAATCTGTCACAGTCACGAGATACTTTGGAAAACCATATTATATCGCATTTAAAATATATCGCGAGCCCTCATAAAGCTTCCCCTTTTTGCTAGTATGTATCATAGAGAAATATGTATCAAGATTGAAGTAAGGTACAGGAATAAAACTAAAGTAAAATGTCATACAAGCATGAGTATGCTCTGGGTACTAGGCAACTATTTAGTAATTAGTAGTTTGGGTTCCGCATTAAAAAACGCTTATTTTAGCCGGAGGTGAGAGTGCTATTTTTGTAGTCACTCGAGCGTCGGGGAGACCTAGTACGTTTTGTAGAATAGGTAAAACGTTGAAAGAAATAATAAGTGCATTATTTATTTTAGCGGTGGGCTACAGCGATTTAAAGGTTAGTTCTTCAAAGATTTTCTAAATTTGTTTTGTATGAAACACATTTAGAAAATCTTTGAAGAAATTGTTAACATCGAACATTTGTTGACTGTGATATCTAGGAAGCTTGGTTACGAAAATATGGCTTTGTTGTTATATGTTATTACAGGCTTGCCTTACATTAAATCGTAGCTTAGACAAATTATTTTATGACGTATAATTCAGCTATGATCGTAGGTAAGTGCTTTTTATGGAAATGTTCTTTGGCTTAACTTTGGCCCTATTTTAATCTGACGGTTTCGATGACATTTCGGTACTTAAAAATAACTTTTTAAATTTCCAACTAACTTAGAAATCGGATTTTTATATCATGACTAGCTGTTGCCCGCGACTTTGTTCGCGTTAATTTTCCCTGTTTTCCTGCTTTTCTCTTGAAATTTGCGTTCTGAGTTATAGCGCCAGGAAAGTAAACTAGACTCACTTTTATATAATAGATAACCAGAGATATTTAGAAAGCCTACACAAGCTTAATTAAAGATGCTCGAATAATTCCAAAAATTCACTCTTGGGCTCCCCGTCTATTAAAATCGCAGTTTATGTAACTTCGATGTAACTAAGATTTTAGGTGCAAAGATGATGCAAGGTTTATCCGTCAATAAAAGTTTATTTACTTTCATTCATTAAAATCTTGATCAATCATTCATTAAAATTGTGATTATTGATTTTGCCGTCTTCACTTTCTGTTTAGGTAGGTACTTTCTAAAAATAAAACTTGCCTTGTACATCATTGATTAGATACAACATTCAAATACGAAAAAAACAGAAATACATCTACTACATACCAGGCATTTAATATTAATCTGCGATTTTGTCAGTCTGTCTGTCTACGAGGCACGAGCCTTTTCCAACTCTGCTTTCTGCCAAACAGTGCCAAAAGACTTCAAGTTTTAATAATTTCTTACTTAAATACTCATATAAAAATATTAAAATAGTATTAATTTGCTAATTACTGAAACAAATCACTATTATTATACGTATAATTTTTGCCGTAGGAGCATCCATGCTTCGACACGAATGGGCCAGCTTGAACGGAGATATAGTTACCGGGCCTCACAGAAAAGAGGCGTGAAACAGCGCTTGCGTTGTTTTGTCGAGTCAGTGAGGTTACTGGACGCCCAACTCCCTATCCCCTTCATCTATTTCACTGCACAGGTCTCCTCCCTTGCTCCAAGATTTCATAAAAACATAATTGTTACCTCCAACCTTTGGCATTGTAATTTGTACCATTACGTACCTGCGGATATGTGGGACTCGCTACGGCTGGCCGCAGCCCTACCCAATAAAACTCTACGATGTTCCTCGACACGCTGGTCTGAGTACCACAGGCAACTGCGACATGGTGACTCAGTCTGCGACACCTCCTGTGGAGAGCGGACCCTAGCTTTAGTGGCCCCTCAGGCCGAACAGAGGACCCACTTGCCAGGCTATTGCCGCCATGCGCAGGAACATGTTGCCTCTCAAGAACTCAGTGCAGTGAGCGGAGGTGTCCGCACACCGCCACGAGTTCCCGGGCTAAGGCGGGATGTCATACTCGTAGACGTTAAGGGCGTTCTACAAGGCGTAAACAAAAGGTGATCATGATCACGCAAAGGTGATGATGCAATGAATTTTCAATCTTACGCCGTGAACTGAAGGTGCATTTTAGATATTAATGTTGTAAATTTTCGTGTTTGACACACCTTGATGTCAAACACGACCTTGATGCACTCCAAATTGCATCCTCAGTTCATGGCGTAAGATTGAATTGATGGTGCATTTTAGATATTGGATATGGTGTTCATCGAGTGGAGTGGAGTGAAGACTATTTTCAATCGTCCGCCATGATCTGAGGGTGCAATTTGTATTGCATTAAAGTGCACCTTTGCGTGACGTTTGTTCCCGCCGTGTAGAACCGCCATTTCTAGCCACTCGTTTTCGCATCGACCGTCTACTGGGAAGTTCTAATGCCGTTCTGAGATGGCTTCGGGTTCTTCCCTCCACTGATATACTTTCTCCTAAGACCTAAGTTCCAGTGACCGAATTGTAAAGATACAGTTTTCCATAACTGCTACTAACTCTAAGCAATTCTAGGTATCGTGGTGATTGCCGAACTTACAGAATAAAAATATTTGATATCAAAGTATTTCTATTATTATCAGCATTACCTCTCACGGAGATAACGCGAGACCCCAATAGGGCGCCCCATAGACTCTACCTTCCGCCGGCGCTCGTCGCAGTGCGCACACGCCAGCCAAACCGCGTCGTCGCTTGCGTACCAAACTCACGCGCGTGTTTTTTTTTCGGAATTATTTGAATTTTTTCTTTTTTGGTAAGTTTTTTGTGTTAATTTTGAATTATTAATATATAACCAGGGTAACTAATAAAACTATTTTGAGATTTTTAAGCTATATTTCATTGGTAATTGTTGTTTAGTATAATTTTTTAAGTTCAATTAATAAAGTACCTAATTATTACAGTTTTAAAATATTATATTCTAAAGTAACTTGTCGTGCTTGCTAAGTGAGGAAATGTTTTATTTTAATTGTTTATCTTGCTTGTTTCTTTCTCTACAAATAAATTCTAAGTTGATATATCTAATACAAAGTAGCGAAAACTTTTCTTGACTAATTTTATAACTTGTAGAAACTTGTAACTCCTTCATAATTAAATACTTGATTTGAGGCCTTATATAAGAGTAGGTACGTAAATTATTCTCAGAACAAAAACTACCACGAAAAAAAGGATGGCTGAAAAAAAGTGTCATGCATGTCATATGTAACACGTATATATAATTTTACTAACTTACGTGTATTTTAACAGTTGAATTATGTCAACATGCCCACCCCCTTAAATTTTAATTATTAAAAAAAAATTAATATTTTTATTTAATTTTTTAGGTTACTGTTTACATACATAGGTTATACAGTATATAATAATAAACATGGATAAATTAAGTTTTCTCAGGGCCGCATCTCTGATATTTAATAATCCTTTGAAAAGTTTAATCATTCGAATTGAAAAACATTATGAAGAGTTTGGCACAAGTTTAGCAGATAAATTATAATGGTGAGGCCTGTGTTGAAAATTGAAATCTTCATAAAATTATTACTGTTAAGTTTTAGTGTGATTAATCTTTGACTTCACAGTTAATGCTCTTTTATGCGTTTAATATAAAAACAACATTCAAATTCGTTGACCGTTGTGTCAAAATTCGTATATCGCGAGGGTACCGAACATATTTCGGCATAAAAAGTATTATCTGTCCTTTCCCCAGCCTCAAAGTATCTAAGTGGTTTATTAGGCTACTTCCGCATTTATAACATTAGTACGAAAGCAACTTGGTTATGATTGTCGATTGCTATTATTGCTGTACTATGTACGTTGCACCTGTAACTTTTAATCTGAGAGCTGATGGCAAATTTTGAGTAGTTATATGAGACAAGCTCACACCTTATCATATAATATCTCCTATTACACCCCAATACGGCAATGCAGACCTGACTGATGAGAAGCGGAGCCTACTCTACATTTTACCTCAAGTAAAAGTAAGTCAGATTATTTAGTGGCTTCAACAATGACATGAGCGTGCAAAAATAGTTAGCGAAAATTGCTTGCAAACTATAAAAAAGCTATTTGTGACAACTTGAAATTTTTAAACAGGATTTTTCATCAGTAAATAACAAGATACCGGTGTATATTTTTGGAAATTTTCTTTTTTTTTTTAATTTTTTAATATTTTTTTTTTAGCCCCGCTTTTCACCAGTCAGGTCTGTAGTTCCGTATTGGGATCTAATAGGAGAGATACATGACAAGGTTTCAGCTCAAATACCTGCACAAACATTGCTAGCAGCTCTCGGTTTATTACAATATACGATATTACAAAGTAATATATCATTTCATGATAATTGACAAATATGATAAAATTATTACTTAAAAGTCATACTATTATTATTTTGTTATCTCGTAAAATCTTATCAACCGCGTTTAAGAAATTACCTTTTGGAACCATCCAATAGTACGTCACACAAATTTCACGAGTTTTAGACCCATTCCCCTATTTTTTTTTAAACGGGCTTTGGCCCACCAAACATTCCCACCACTGTATCTCCTGTGTCGCCAGGATCAGCAGCGGTATCCAACCACGAAAACCCTTTGATGTGGTCTCAGAGAGCCTGAGGGACTTGCTAAAGCTGTCTTGGGACTCGCAACGAAATTAATCAGAAGAAGATAGGAGGAGTTTCCCTCCCCGTACAAAGCGGGAGAAAGCACAAAGTTGCAATGACCGAAAGTCAAAGAACTAAAGGGGGAGCACCACGGGAATAAATATTTAAAATAATTATTGTGACTACAAAGCTAGATCTAAGCAACTTATATGGTTTAAAATTATTTTTCTTGAGATAAAACAAAATAAAGTAGTTATTAACATACTACGTTATTCTTTCATTTAAAAAAAAAATGTCTCAGGATCATTAAAATTCTATTTTATTAACCTGTTTATACAACAACTAATCTTACGGTGATCAGTTGGTACAATACACCGATTCTGTTAAATTAAATCTTCATAAATGTGACCCCGAGTAGGTTCCGAATTTTTTAATTGCAATGCATCAAATTGTTTTGTTAGAGGACCTTTAAAATTTTAGTCAATTATTATTTTTTAACAAAAAATTAAAACCGACTTCCAATGGAAAAAACTAAAATAGTACAAAAGAAGGTAAAATGTATTAAATAAAATTTATTCTTTAATAGTGCCTGTTTCAGAATTCGGTGAGGCATCAGCCTATTTCCGTAC